>JAVTVY010022666.1:0-90148 GCA_036873755.1 Hanleya hanleyi | reverse complement strand
GTGGTCTAGGGTCGAGTATTCTGATTCTGGGTGTTCTTGCTATGCGGCGTTGTCACTCAAGGCGCTTTTAGTATTCTTGTAATCGTCATCCGTCTTCTGTTTTAGGTCTTGTCCAACTCGTCTATGGTCTTCGGTGTGCCTGTATCATATGAAATAGAAGGCTTGTAGTCATTCTTGTTTTCTATTGTTTTTCGATGCAATAATTTGATATATCTTCCTCACAACAACAGGCACCCCCCGACCGTCGGTCACATAATATGAATAGCAATATATAATTAAGCGAGTAAATAGATGGACAAATGGATAAATAACTAAAGATTTCGATGGATTCTTGATGGCCATAAAGAATTTGTAGGACAATGAGGTAGACGGCCCTCAGTATCAAGGTAACTCCGCCATCACCATTTCCTATATTTTATGCCGAATACTGCTCGCTATATGCGATTTGGCCGTGCTATTGTTGTCGTGAATTCAATTAGATTTGGCCATCGTTTGTTTTGTAGGACAGTGGAACAGACGGCCCTCAGTATCAAGGTAACCCCGTTGTTGCCATGCCTATTTTATTTCTAAATGAGTCTGTGACATTTTGGCCGGATGTTATGTATGGATAGTTATTATGGCCATAATGTTTTGTATGGTTATGGTGCACACGGCCCTCAGTATCAAGGTAACTCCGATGCAACCATACCATTTGTTTAAGTCAGAAGAATGATTTGGCCTCTATCAAATCGTGTGATAGTACTTGGTGTACTAGTGGTTGATTATGTGGGAAAAAAAACAAACAAAGAAAAAAAAAAAAAAAAAAAAAAATGTTGACTGCGCATGCACGGCGGTAGTATTATATACTGGAATAATAACCAGCAGCTTTGATAAAATTTATTAAGGACTTCAATACCTGATTTCTAATGGGGGGCTTAGGGTTTAATATCGCTGGTAATGTTAAGGGAGTGTTGGATTTTTTTAATTCGTTTCTAAGTGCCTCACGTTGTCGGTTTTGGATTGGGCATTCAAGCAGGACATGTTCTATTGTTTCTTCTACATTGTTGCATGCGGTACAGAGTGGTGAGGTGTTTTTCAGAAGAATGGACAGATGTGATTTGAGTCCGGTTTTGCCTAGCCTTAACCTGGTGATAATGCGGTCGTCGCGTTTGCTGTCTAGCTGGAATCCACAACTCCGTCTTTTCGTGAAAAAAAAAAAACAAAAAAAAAACCAAAAAAAAAAAACCTTTTAGATGAATTACTTATGCGGAACTTCATTACAGACAACGACTGCCTAATGAGTGTTGAGACTGACGCCTGTGTTAAAATACAGTGTAGTATTGTATCACGATTAAGATTGCATATACAGACTACACGTTGTCGTGTGCCGTCCAAGTGTGAAGATTGTTGTGTAATTCGTATCTGCTCATTATTATATCAATATAAATTACTACGAAAGTGCTATTCGTCTTTTTAAAAGAAGTTTTGTTTTACTAATGATGCTAATGCGGAGAAGAAATATGAGGCTCTGACACGTTCAATAAAATATTATATCTTGTAACAATAAAGGCGTTTTGATCATGTTCATATTATCTTGGTATTAAATCACTAACCACGTCGAAAGATGTTGTGTTGAGGACGACTGTGTCAGAATGGTGCAGTTCGAATTGGGCCAAGTGCACTTGTTTTTTGCTAGTGTACACCAATTACCATCCCATATCTCAGTTGTCGACATCGAATATATAGTGGCGGCAACTAATCTTATCAATAACAGACCTGTTAAATATGCTGATGATGTTCCGTTTTAGTTACCAACATAGCTTTAAACCCAACTGACAAGTCAACAAATATTCTGTTTGTATCTGTCGCGCATTTACCAGTGGCTTAGGAAGCGGGGGCGGGCGGGGGGCACTGGCACATGGACGCTGCTGGAGGAGTGAAAAATACTCTCAACGTCAGGCATTCTGTGTATTTAATAAAATCAACTGTGATGGATTAAAGGAAACAAACCTTTGTTCCTGTTTTGCACGGGTACATATATCTTGTTTGAGCTGTTCTCAAATAGCAAATTTTCATTTAAATTCTCAATTTGTATAATCTGCTATAAATATATCACAATTAGGATGCAGAATAAATTTAAATGGGAAGATTTGAATAAATTGTCCCAATTTATTATTATATTTTTAAATGGCTTTTTGAAACTGTTAAAACGCCAAGTTATGGTAAAGAACATTACCTCGAACAAATGGACAAAACGCGCTAGATTGCGGGAAATTAAACCAAAACTTTAGAAAATTTACGGAGAAGGCATGACCATCTAAGATTGCCCGGGATGGTGAAAATTTTCACAGTTGTTGCCCCCCCCTCCCCCCCCCCCCACATTTTTGAAGACCTTCCTACGCCATTGTCTGTACAACCTTTGTTGATTTACCAATTGGTTTGCGAAACGTCATCAATAAATAAAGAAGTCTCTATCCGTAAGCATTTCGTTTGGTCAACAGAAAATATTAATAATCATAAGAAATTGAAATGTCACTCGATTCTTGTCGGTCCGACTGTCGTGTATCTTCCGTCTGTTATCATCTGTCTGTCAAAATCCGACGTACATCTTAAGCAATCCAAGTCACTGTCTAATAGATTCCTCATTGCTTCAGATAAACCGACCAGTGATTATAATACGAAATGCAATGTATCAAAAACAGATTTATTTATTCCCACGAATGTCAAGTGTTTTTCCTCATGCGGGTGTACAATGCACATTCCCCGTTGTTCTTTAATTACTACATAAAAGTCAAATATAAACCTTTGTGATTTTTCATAATGTCAATGATATCTGATCGATCTGTTCGTTCGCCGATAGCGTTCATTCATTGATTGACATCATACAGACCAGCCCTACAAAAGTATAATCGTCAAAATCATAACAGGAGAACGTATAACCGATTGCCATTTCATTAAAGCTATGAAAACACAATTATCCTTTCGTAGTGCGGGTGACAACTTTGATAGCTGCATGCATGGGAAGGATCAAGTCTGACTTTTGACCTTTGACATCGGTTGTCTGGCTTTATTAACTATTCGCCATGTTTACACTTTTTGTGTCAGTATGTGCCAGTATGAAGTATGATGACTTCATACTGACACATATTGACTTCATACTGACGCATGAAAAAATACACATCATTATGATATCATGAAAGCTTGTTTCGAGCACTGAGTAAGACTATTGGATGAGTTTTCTACACAGTACCTTTCGAGTCATTGATATCTACAAAATGCATTGCTGAATGGATTAGATAAAACCATTCGAACGTACAGTCTTAGAAGGTCTGACATGTGAAATATTTGGTATTTCAGTCCACACAAGCGAAACCAAAGACACAGAACCAACCAACTATGGTTCCATATAAAATTAAAATTTCAAAATGGTTCCACACTGAGCCATGTGTTTCCCTCAAGGGACTGATTTGGGTTTATCAGGTTAGAGGAATCCCGGTCTCTAAAATGGAGGTAAAAAGGGTCGTTTTCGCTCAATAGATCAGTTCGCATAATGAATTCAGCAAAATCCTCTTGAGGCGCATACAGACATATCTATCCGCATTAAATGCTAGTAAAAAAGTAAATTGGCATCTCTAATTTGCATAATAATAGGCCAAACATCCTTCGCGCTGTTTAAACAACATTGGCTGGTTCTTCACATGGCACATTGATGTTATGACATGGAACAATTGATAAATCAATGCGCCTGAAATTTTGATGCATTGGTTAAGAAGGAATCAAAAGTGATTGAGCAAAAATAACCGTTTTACCTCCATTTTAGAGAGTGGGATCGCCCTAACCTATTTATGTGGAGCTACTTTCGTTCCGCTGTGTATTCGGTTCCCGATTATTATATGTTTGTATAATACGACACCAAACAGTACGAAATTGTTGAAAGAACCAAATTTGTTATTTTAACAATTTCACCATGAATCAAAATTTTCTAAACAGAGCTGATAATATTTTTCCCCATCCGGCCCGGCGGGCGATTCGCCCTATGCTCTTTCTATCCGAAGATTAAATGCTTGCTGCAAATGAGACACGTTGCCAAGCACCAAAATAAATTAAATGTTTCCATCATGTTTCGATTTGGACATAATTCAAAACGAATTCCAATTGATTTTTATAATAAATTTTCCACATCGCTATAGATATGGATAATTGGTAAATTAAAGATAAAAGCTAATGCCAATCTCAGACAGTTGAATATAAAGTCCATGTGCAAATAAAATACATATTTCGTGTTCAACAATGTGACACTTTTTTTACAAGGGGTCGTGAAAAACATGTGTTCAAAATGTAATACATGTTGTTACACGATCATCAGATTCATAACGTGGGATCGAGTAATTTCATCAGAGCTACAAAACTTTATTATTCGTTTTTATCACAGGTGACAGGAGATTGGGCCCCAAGACTGAATCGAGATTTTGAACACGTCGACTTCAGGAATTAGTCCACCAGTAGCCAACTTCGAGATAGTCTTTTTAATCTGACGGCATGCACTGTAATCTTTTGTTCTTCTATTCTAAAAAATACTATATTTTAGGAAAATTTGAAGTCAAATTTTCGAAAACCAAATTATAATAATTTTTCCTATTAATGGTTATCAATTATTCAATGGTCAAATCAGATGGTACGTACAGAGGTCATTGCATGTGCGCTAAATTTAGTTATCACTAAATAATCTTGTTGATGGTCGTTTTGAATCAACTCGTTGATGGAGTTGCACCCGAACGATCAGCTATATCACGATATTGACCAATATATACTTTGCCATATGGAAAACCAATATTCTCCTTTATTTAGATATAATTAGAGCATCAGTCATCATGGGTGTATCAGCTGTGTAAGATGAAAAGTCATTTTATTAAAACAGTTATTTGTGACAGAGAAGGAGGTGTAACGATTCTCTGACGTATGATAAACAATCAAGATAAACAACTCGAATGAACACATCAATATATTTAACTACGTTGTGGGAGGTGAATATCAAATGTAACATATGTAATATAGCATTGGCTGACACGTGACTTCCCCGTACATCCCGCCTCTAATTCCAGCACGTGCAGTGCTCCACCCCTGTGATGATATCTTGATCAAAATATTTACTTGGCATAATTTGAAATGTCAGTATGATATAGATACAGGTACCACATTGGTCGTTGACACGAGCACAAAAGTAACATCGACCGTGGATTGTAATTTTAGCCACAATATTTTACTTTCGGTTTTTAAATGATATTTGGAGCAAATTTCTGTTCAAAAGCAAATCTGTATTCTAGGATTCAATAGGTTATATGGGTTTTCCTATAACTTATATAGTTAAATGTGTGCAACTATATATATAATTGTCATTCTGTTCTATTTTTTCGAGAAACTCTTATTGAATGTTATTGTAGATATATGACTGCTTCAGTTTAAATGAGGGAACTACAAGGTAGCAGCCCCAGTATTAGAGTACGACGATATTTCGTGCGAGTAGCTGATGCCCCTATCCATGGTATATTATATGTGATATCGATCGACATGGGGGGATTAAGGTGGGAGTAGACAGTTCAATGGTTTGATTGAATGCACAATAGTGGTGACACAATAAATACCTACACTGTTAACAATCGCCCGTAGATTTTACGGTAGAATACCGGCAGCTCAGGCTGCCAACCATCTACCGTAAAAATAACGGTGACCGTAAAAGTTGTTTCACGGTCACCGTAAAATGTACGGTGATATACCGTAAATTTTACGGCGTTACCGTATAATATTCATTGCATAAATTTTTCTAAAGTAGGATAAATATGCAAATGAACCATAATATAATCCCTGAAACTGAAAATGACGCGTCATGAATAATAATAATGGGTTGGCGTTACACTGCTGGGATCGTTTCTGTCCACAGGTCCATTCACAGACGGGCATGCGCAGTGCCCTCTAGTATAAACCAGACAACGAGGAAGTTGTCTCACATAAAAAGGTTCAAACAGGCAAACATGGTACCTTCTTTTGACCCCAATAGTGTAAGTGAAATTAGCCAAAGTAAAGCTTGTCCTTATGGTTCCAGTATCACATCCACTTATGGGTGCCAATCCCACCCTGAATGGTTAATGAAACTCAAGATAATTCCACAAGTCCATTTTCGTCCGAGTTAGCACGACGAAACAGTCACAGATTACCTTTTCTAACATCCAAATGAGGTGAAACAGGTATTACATTAAAGATGAACTAATAAAATATAACAAAGCATGACTTTTTGAAAGAAACTAATAATGAACAGAGTAATCTCCCATTACATTTGCACTGTGAATAACGGTATTCTACCTTTTACCGTCAAATTTACGGTAATATACCCTAATTCTGAAGATACGGTAGATTACCGTCAGCCTTACGGTAACATACCGTCTATTTAACGGTACTTTGTTACAGTGTAACTGCATATGTATGATATCTGTAGATTGGGAACACAGTAATAAATAGGCAAAGTAAATACATTATCACTTGTTTGTAGTGGAGAAATATGATCGTAATGACTTGAGCAATAAACCAAAGGATAAAGCACCAAAATATTCATTGCCAGGCTTATCTGCAGCGTCGTTCATGACAGCTCTAATTGTTGCTATATTCCAGGTGAATCACAAAATTCCAAATATAACATGCAACATGTTTAATTAAAACAACAACGTCCCGCGATCTCTCCCAAATATCGGTGTATCAAAGAAAATCCTCAAATCTTACTAAAACAGTATTTCAAAATATTCGTATAATCTGTCCTAGCGGGGGACAGTAGTAGCACGTAACTGTCAAAAGACAGACTTTAACGGGCGAGACCGCGACCTATATTGTCATCCACTTTACCATTCAGTGCAAAGAAAATCGACCGGTTACAAAGTCACAGGTGCATGCACAGTCGTTGGGGTACCGACATTATCCACCGACGACAGTTTCCCCAGCGACAGTTTCCCCAGCGACCTTTTCCCCCCACGACAGGATCCCCCCACGGCATTTCCCCCAGGCGACATTTTCCCCACCCTAATATTTCGATATTATTGTTGCCACGTTGTTTTGTTCTGTTTTTCTGTCTGTTATTTATTTCTTGGCCCGGTCTTATGTAGGCCATTACCGACCGCATCAAATTTGAATTCCAACTTGAATGAACTATCCTGTTAATTCGTCAAATCAATCAATACTTATGAGTATATTTTTTGTGATAATGTATTGTTTGAAACTTCAATTTTGTCTAAATCGTTATGAATTAAATATTTTTAATTTTAAAGTTCAGTTAATCGCTATTATTACTATATCTAATAAAAATACACCTGAAATTAAATCTTGTTCATTTCGTTAAAGACGTGTGTGATATTGATAATCTATTCTTATTTATTATGCCTGAAAAGAAGGTACGTTTGCAAACATCTGTCGATGTTCAACCAAAAAGCAATCTGAATTCCTAGGACTATCCTACGTGCAAACTTAAAAAACAAATTCAAAATTCAATTACAGCAAAGTAATATTAGGGCGGGGAAAATGTCGCCTGGAGAAAATGTCGTGTGGGGATACTGTCGTGGGGGGAAACTGTCGGTGGGGAAACTGTCGCTGGGGAAACTGTCGTCGGGGGATAATGTCATGGACTCGTTCTTTTTCTTCATTTTTTTCTTTTTCTCTGAACTTTGAAGATGGAATTTTCTCAATGTATAACAAAGGTAATGTACTAGTGTATTGTCCAGTACATGTATATGATTATTTATCATATGAATCAATGTTCCGATTAAGAGATTCAATTTACAAGAATTTGTATGTGGATCAATCCAATCTTCATCAGTTACAATGTGGTATTTTCGGCAGCAAACAGGATAAAATTCAGTATCAAACTCATAATGTCAAATTAAGATAAATCAATATTATCTTCATGTGCCAATCAAATCGATAATTTGTATTCAATTGCTATTTGGCACCGTATTTTTACCAAACCAGTCGTGGGAAAGAAGATGTGTTTAAAATGTATCATAACCAATGAAGTCACATAATTATCAGATTCATAAAATGGGATCCAGTAATTTCATTAGAGATACAAATCATTACCATCCTATTTTATCAAAGGTGGCACTATACTGAATTGACTCTGACAGCGTTGAGCTCAGAAATTATTCACCAGTATAGCCAACTTCTAGGGCGAGATAGACTTTTTAATCTGGCGGCATAGGAAACCTTGATTCATCCATGCTAGACTATATTGGCTAATAATCATTCAAAGGTCAAATAACATGGCGCGTAAATAGCAGTCATTACATGTGCGTTAAAATTAGCTATCACTGATTAATCTAACTGATGGTAGTTTTGAATCAACTTCTTGGCAGAATGGCACCCGAACCAATATTTCGCTCCTTTTAGATATAATTAGAGCGTCAGCCACCACCAGGTATCAGCTGTATGAGATAGTATAGTCCTTTTATTATGACAGGGTTTTTTTTATGACAGAACAGAAGGAGTATCGATTTTCTGACGTATCATTAACAAACAAGATAAACAACTCCATCAAACACATCAATCAAACATACCAAACTCCGATGTGGGAGGCGAATATCATACGTTAACACATGTAATTTAGCATTGACTGACACGTGACTTACCCCATTCTCCCAACGTCAGAGTTTGTAACCTCCAAACCGTCGGTAAACAAGGTATATATATATGACAATAGGGGATATACAATCTGATGCCATGAGAATGGACTTACCCATACATCCCGCTTCTAATTCCAGTCCGTGCAATGCTCCAATAGATGATGACATATTGATCAAAATATTTATTTTTCACCTCTATGAAATGTCAGAATGATATAGGTACAGGTAACATACTGGTCGTTGACACAATCAATCGTCGATTTTAACTCTAGCAACAATATTTTTGCTTATGGTCGTTTAGATGCTCCAATGGCGATATTTGAGTCAAATTCCTGTTCAAACAATATGTATGCCAGGATTCAATAGGCTAATAGATATGCCTGTAACCTGTTACATGTGTACAATCAATACATATATTTTTCATTCTGTTCTATATTCGGAAAACTCTCATTGGGAGTTGTTTTTGAAATATGACAGCTTCCCATGCAAATGAGGGAGGTACACATTAACATTTTCGGTATTATTGTAGGCAGATATTTTTGACAAACAGTTGATAGTATAGTTGCCCCAATCTGTGGCTGTCTTACATATCTCACAATGGTATGCTGGGTGTGATATCGATCGACACGAGCGATTAAGGAAGAAAGTAGACAGTTTAATGGTTTGATCGAATGCAGAATAGCGGTGACACTATAAATACCGAACGTCACATGCGTTGTATTCTAACGATTGAGAACACAGTAACAAGTAGGCAAAGTTCATGCATTATCACTTGCTTGTAGTGGAGAAATATGACTATAATGACCTGAGCAATAAACCATTTGATGAAGCACCAAAAGATTAACTGACCAGCTGAAGGATAGCCCTTAAAGAGACGAACAACACTTAACAAAAACATGATCCCATTACATGAGTGTTGCTCTGTTACAGGTGAATCAACAAATTTCAAATATAACATGTATCAAAATTAATTAAAACAACAGTGTCCCGCGATCGCCCCCAAAAGGCGGTGTATCAAAGAGAACCCTGAAATCTTAACTAAAACAGTATTCCCAAATTTCCCTATAATTCTGTCCTAGCGGGGGGATAGTAGTCGCACGTACCTGTCAAAAGTCAGACTGAAAAGGACGAGAACACAACCTATTGTCATCCATATAGCCATTCATTGCATAGAAAATCGATCGGTAGAAAGTGACAGGTGCACTGTTGTTCTTTTCCTCCACCTTTCCTCTAAACATTGAAGATAGAATTTGCTCAATTTTGTAACAAGGTTATGTACTAGTGTATTGTACAGTATATCATTATTTAAGATATGAATCTGTTACAGTAATTTGTATATGCAGCCATCTCATCTCCGTCAGTCACAATTAATGATTCATGTATGATAGCTGGAATTATATCTTTTGTTTTCTTCGATCTCCATTGCTTCAATGCTGAAAAGTAATTTCAGCCAGATTGTCGTATTCATTTTTATTTCTTTCCATACATATTTATTCGTGGTTGACTGAATATCAAATTCGTTCAAGTTCATAGAATCTTGTTTGATAATGTACTATGAATGTTCGACTAAAACCCCTGCTACTGCCACTAGAGATTATTTGTCGATTAAAACGCGGATCAAAAACACAGATTGCTCACATATGATTTGTTTGTTGTAATATCAACTACAAAAGGAGTAACATATAAACCGATTAAAGGCGCGGCCTATGTCAATCAACCGGTGGTCGCGTGCCGCCTGTGTCAGATATCTGTCGGCATTGGAATCGCGTGCCACTTAGTCACGTGATAATTATTTTGATTCTGGGTAATATATAAGAGTCGTGATATTGTAGCAAGGGTATTCATAACCCGGATTTACATAAGATAATCAAACCATCCGATCATTTCCACACTATGTCAATGTTCGACGATATGTTTGAAGGTTCTATGGCTACAACAGTCTACGGCAACCAACAGGTCTTCTCAGTGTACGAAGACTTGGAGCTCTGTGGTTTCGGTTTGGACACGGGTTTGGAAGATACAGCTCGAGATACTCTAACAACACATCCAGACATTCCAAATCTCTTCACCGACTTGATAACTTTTCCAGCTCAGGAGACAGTCGACCTGTTGTACATGTCCAATGAGGATAACACTGGAGTCGAACTCTGTGATTTGACCTCATATCAGCCGCTGACAAACAGCCCGAATGAAGATAACAGAATATCCAGAGTTTTAAGTTCTGGATTCCACCCCGTGGACTTGGCCTCCAGTTGGCCCACAGAGGATACACTGATTGTAAATACCCAACATAGCCACAATATCTACCACAAATTTCCCCAGGGGTAGAAAACGACCGGCCTGTGAGCCCATTAGTCCGAATACCATGAGGGGAATTGTGCCACAGTTCACAAATGATGCTCCACCTAAAGTAGAATCTACCGGAAGTAAACCAAAGAGGAAACGTGTGCAAAACGCGCGCCAAAGAAAAGACGCAAATGTGCGAGAGAGGAAGAGGATGGATAGTCTCAATCAAGCCTTTGACAGCCTGAAATCCCGAGTGCCGGCGTTTTCATGCGAGAAGCGACTTTCCCGTATAGAAACTCTCCGACTGGCCACTAAATACATCTCCTTCATGACAGAGATTTTAGCGGACAAAACGCCGTTGAAAAATAATGATGATAATTCGTTGAAATCCCGTGTTCCGAACATCATTGATATGCCATTCAGTTTAGAAAATTTAAATGTCTTCGAAAATACCTCTCTGTGTAGTTTGGATATAGAGAGTTGTGATTCCGGGCATTCTAGTTCGTGATATGAACAATTATTCCTCATTTAAACCATATGGATCACACTGAGAGCGTGATAGAGATACATTATACTTTAAAATACGGCTTGGAAAGTCAGTCGGTTTATGAAGACTCTTCTGTGATACGGATTTGACGAAAGGAACAGAAACGCTTGCTTACAAACTGTTGCCTGCTTGTTGTGTACTTGAACTACTGACGGCGTGAAATGAAAAAGAAAATTTTTAGATAGATATTACTCAGGTGGAACTTGCTTACAGAGAGCGACTGCCTAATGAATGTTGAGCCAGACTCCTGAATGCACAGATCGTGTAGTATAGCATCATTATTAAGATTGTATATTCCACATGTGGGTCGTCCAAGTGTGAAAATTGTTGCGTAAATCACCACTGCTGATTTTTATACAAATATAAATTTATTAAGAAAGTGCTGTTAATTTTTTCTGGAATGTTTGATGGAATCGGCTTATCTACTCATTATAAAACAAGTATATGGTATCTTATTGTCCAAATACAAGGTCAGCTTTACATTGCTCGTGTGTGGCGAAGTAACACATTTTAATACCCAAATTGCTTGGCAATGCATCCTATACCCTTCTTCTGCTTGGGACAGGTGATTTTAGTTCCTTGAAAACAAGTCACTGTGTCCGAACGTTCCATTGTTTTCTTTCCCGGAATGAGCTACACATGCCTACCAGACTGGGGTGATCGGAGTACTCGTTAGTTCGCAGAAATAAGTACGTTGTGAGGCATGATAAAAATTGAGAACCAATTGCTTATAGAAAACAACTTTTTTAGCTACTAACAGAGCTTTCAAGCCAAGCGACAAATCAACAAATATTCTGATTATATGTCTCTCCTGCAATTGCCATATAACCTTTGTTGATTGGCCATTTGGTTCGAAAACAAAGTGAGTGACTTCAGCGGAACGTCATCAGTAAATAAACAAAGAAGTTTCTGTCGCTATTCAATTGGTCAACAGAAAATAGAAAATTTCCAAAGCACTTGGACTGTCATTCGATTGTGTTTGATCAGACTGCCGAGTATCTTCCGCCTGTTAAAATCTGTCAAAATCTCTCCTAGGCATCTTAGGCTGACGTGTACCAATCGTTCAAATAGGAAAATGAAATAACAACTCCATGGGGTATAAAACTACATCAATCACGACGTTTGTTTTAGAGGCAACACCATTGTAATACTAGATAGCCCAGGCCGGGTAGGGTTAAATAAGACTTATCATTGTCGGATCGGCCTAAATAACAACATTGCTTAGCAAAAAAAAAATTGTATTATCGTTGGTCTAGACATACATGTATGAGCATTTAAGCGCTATATACTGGTAAATATATTCTGGCGACAATTGGTCATTTTCATGTCATTTATTGCTTCAGATGAACCGAACAGGGATTAATACAAAACTGGGATGTATGAAGACAGATCTGTTATTACTACGAATGTCAACTGTTTTTTTTATCTCGATGTACGATGCAACATTCCACGTAGTTCCTTAATTGCTAAAGTCAAATATACACTTTTGTGATTTGCATAATGTCAAATGACATCTCATTGATCTGCTTGTTCGCCGATAATTGGTGTTCAATCAAAGATCGGCATCACACAGACCAGTCCTGCGACAGATTGGAAAATTGATCATCGCAACAGGGGAACGAATAATGAATTACCATTTCACAAAATTCATTTTATTACGGGTGATAACTTTGATAGCTGCATGGGACGTGTCATGTCTTTTGACCTTTGACGTATTTGACTGGCTTTACTAACTATCCCACTTAGACCATTTTGGAGGGTCCCATGTAGTCTCTCGGGGAAATGATAAATGTGATCTTCATACTAACGCACTAAAACTACACATCACTAGGACATCTTGATCCCTTAAGCACCGAGTTGTTGAGTAAGTTTGTTAGATTAGTTTCCAATACACGTTCATTATGAAGCAAATATAGTGTTAATGCCACGATATTTACAAAATCCATTGCTGACTGGATTACATAGAATCGGTCGAACGTACAGTCTTAGAATGTCTGTTTATATGAGGACTATTTGGTTCCTTCTACACAAATGGAAAGACAAGGGACAGAACTAACCAACTGTGGTTCCATATAAAACTGAAAGATCAAACGGTTCCACACGGGGCCAGTTCCTTTCTTCAATGGACTGAGTTGGCTTTATGTGGAGGTATTTTCGTTCGATGTCGAACAGTTTATTGTTGTATATTTGGTTTTCGATTATCATATGAAGTCATATCATATGGATTAAGAATACTGATCGGCGATACGGATTTGATATTTTTGGAACATCATGATGTCTTATCGGCATCAATGAAAACAATTGACCGCTTCTCTCTTGCAGGAAATTAGCCTATACTATGAATGTCTTTCTGAATTTGGTGCTAATGCTGTTATATGAAATATGTAAATGGTCTTTGAATTATGGACGTGGATATTCTTTAATGGACGACGGCTGAATTATGAATGCCGGGCCGGACTCTGGTAATGATTGTATGAAACGACACCAACAGAATGAAACTGTTGAAAGAATCAAACGGTTTTTTTAACAATTTCATCACGAATCCATATTTTTTTAAACAGAATTGATAATAATTTTACCCCATCCGGCCCGGGTTATTCGCCGTATACAGCGGTAATGCTCTTACCATCTGAAGAGCAAATGCTTGCTACAAATGAAACACGTTACGAACATTTCCCAAATTACCAAACACCAAAATAAACTGAGAATTTTCCATCATATTGTGATTCGAACATGATTCCCACAAATTCCAGTTGATCTTTTGCAAGTCTCTGTAGATATGGATAATTGGTAAATCAAAGACAACAACTAATGACAATCTGAAACAGATTAATATAATGTCATATGTCAATCAAATTGATATGTCGTGTTTAATAACTATTGGACGCTTTTTTGTACAATGGGAAAATATGTGTTTGAAATGTCATAAATGTTACACGATCATCACATTCATAACTTGGGATGGACTAATTCATCAGAGATATAAAACATTATCATTTCCTTTTATTAGAGGTGACAGGAGATTAAATCCCAAGACTGAATCGAGATCTCGAACACGTTGACTTCAGCAATTATTCCACCAGTACCAAACTTCGAGAGATATCTGACGGCGTGCACGGGAATCTTTCGTTCGTCTGTTCTAAAACATACTATATTTTAACAAAATTTGTTTTCAAATTTCCTAAACAAAAATGAAAATAATTTTCCCCATAAATGATTAACAATCATTCAAAGGTCAAATTGTCATTACATCACTAAATAATCTTATTGATGGTCGTTTTGAATCAACTTCTTGATGAAATTGCACACGAAAATCAACTATATCATGATGTTTACCAATATATACTTTGCCATATTGAAAACCAATATTCCGGTTTATTTAGATATAATTAGAGCACCAGTCATCCGCTGTGTGAGATAAATATAGTCCTTTTGTTGGAACAGTTCTTTGTGACAGAGAAGGAGGAGGAGTACCGTAACGATTCTCTGACGTATGATAAACAATCAAGATAAACAACTCGATCGAACACATCAATATATTTAACTACGTTGTGGGAGGTGAATATCAAATGTAACATATGTAATTTAGCATTGGCTGACACGTGACTTACCCGAACATCTCGCCTCTAATTCCAGCACGTGCAGTGCTCCACCCTTCTGATGATATCTTGATCAAAATATTTATTTCGCCTCATTTGAAATATCAGTATGATATAGGTGCACTCGACATATTGATCGTTGAAACAAGAACACAAGTAACCTCGATCGTCGATTGTAATTTTAGCCACAATATTTTGCTTTTGGTCTTTTAAATGTTCCTGGGGCGATATTTGGAGCAAATTTCTTTGCAAAGGAAAAATGTATTTTAGGATTCAATAGCCTATAAGGGGTTTCCATAACTTATAGAGTTAAATGTGTGCAACAATACACATAATTGTCATTCTGTTATATTTTTCGAGAAACTCTTATTGACTGTTATTGTAGATATATGACTGCTTCAATTTAAATGAGGGAACTACACAATAGCAGCCCCAGTATTAGAGTACGTCGATATTTCCAGCGAGCAGCTGATGCCCCTATCAGTAGCTGGAAAATAAGCTCGACATGGGCGATTAAGGAGAGAGTAGACAGTTCAATGGTTTGATTGAATGCACAATAGTGGTGACAATAAATTCCTGAAGTCATATGTATGATATCTGTAGATTGGGAACACAGTAATAAATAGGCAAAGTAAATACATTATCACTTGTTTGTAGTGGAGAAATATGATCGTAATGACCTGAGCAATAAACCAAAGTATAAAGCACCAAAATATTCATTGCCAGTCATATTTATTTGCAGCGTCGTTCAGGACAGCTCTTAAAGAGACGAACAACACTTAACAAAAAAACATCTTATTACATAATTGTTGCTATATTCCAGGTGAATCAACAAATTCCAAATATAACATGCAACATGCTTAATTAAAACAACAGCGTCCCGCGATTTCTCTCAAATATCGGTGTATCAAAGAACACCCTCAAATCTTACTGAAACAGTATTTCAAAATATTCCTATAATCTGTCCTAGCGGGGGACAGTAGTAGCACGTAACTGTCAAAAGACAGACTTTAACGGGCGAGACCGCGACCTATATTGGCATCCATTTTGCCATTCATTGCGAAGAAAATCGACCGGTTAGAAAGTGACAGGTGCATGCACTGTTGTTCTTTTTCTTCATTTTTTTCTTTTGCGCTAAACTTTGAAGATGGAATTTTCTCAATGTATAACAAAGGTTATGTACTGGTGTATTGTCCAGTATATGTATATGATTATTTATATTACGTCATTCAATTTACAAAAATTTGTATGTGGAGCAATCCAATCTTCATCAGTTATAATGATTCATGTATGATAGCTGAAATTATATATTTTGTTCTTCGATCTCCAATACCTCAATGTTGAAAAGTAATTATAGACGGATTGTTGTCCTCATATTTATACATGTCTATGTGGTTAATTAAATCAGTTCATATTCATGGGAGATTGTTTGAGAATATATGACTATTGTTAGACTAAAACCCCTGATACTGCCACCAGAGAGTACTTGTCTGAAATTTCTAACCGATCACTAGGATCCAAAGCACAGATTATTCACATCTGATGTTATGACGTAATGTCAACTACAAAAGTATTCCCACATACACCGATTGAGGGCGCGGCCTATGTCAATCAACAGGTGGTCGCGTGCCGCCTGTGTCAGATATCTGTCGGCATTGGAAGCGCGTGCCACTTAATTACAAGCGTCTAGTCCGTCATTCATAATCCAGCCGTCGTCCATTAGAGAATATCCGCGTCCATAATCCAAAGACCTATTCCATTTCCATATAACAGTATTAGCACCAAATTCAAAAAGACAAAAGTATACATAAACATAGGCTTGTTTCCTGCAAGAGAAGCGGTCAACAGTTTTCAATGATGCCGGCAAGACATCATGATGTTCCAAAAATATCAAATCCGTATCGCTGATCAGTATTCTTAATCCATAATATTCGTTGTAAAGTCGTCATCTAAAGAATGATGTATCTCAGTCACGCTTTGATTGTGACTGTTCATATGAGTACCATGAGGATCTTGAAGTACATGGGTTCATACGGCCCCTAACCCCGGGTTAAGCGGAATTAGACACAAGTTACGAAACGTAGCGCCATAGATCTTGCACGCTACGTTCGTATTTTGCTATCAGTATGCGATATGTATCGCCAAATTTGAGAAACTTTGAGTGGAGGCGCTTGGTGGAATAGCCCTGTTTTATAAGTTTCTGCGACAATGATTTGTGACGTTGATTAAAATCATCACATTTAACACAGGATCTAGCAAATGCTACTAAGCGAGATATGTATACGCCATATGCAGGTCCCACTGGAATATTACTATCCAGAAAGGGATAGTTTACGATGTCGAAATTGTAATCATCTCTTTTGTCATAAAGTCGACGAGAGAGAATGCCCGCTTCATTTTTTATAGAGATAGAGATCTAAATAAGATGTGCCTGTAGGGCTATCTGTAGTTTCCTTCAAATCTAGTGAAGGTGGATATATATCCTTCACTGCGTCATTTATATAGCGATTATCCACAGCGAGAAGATCGTCTATATAGCGTTTGGTGAATGAGAAGGAACGGGCTTTGAATGGATCGGTTTTGAAAGCGCCTGCATATAGTCATATTCATAAGAGAACAGATACAGGTCAGCCAACAGGGTGCACAATTAGTACCCATTGGAATACCTATATGCTGCTGATATATTGTGTTGCCAAATTTCACATAGATATTTTTAATGAGAAATTCAAGCAACTCTATAAACAAAGAAACATCCATGAATGATATCTCTTGTATGTAGTAGAGCTAAAGAATGCTTTATGACTTCCGACATTAATATATCTACGATCAGTTTTCTTGAACACAGATACTATTAATGAACTTAGACGGTCAATAAGGTCCTGATGAGGGATTGTAGTATAGAGAGTCGAGAAATCCCATGTGGATACATGTCTGTACGGTATGTGAACTTTAGCATCAAGCTCTTCCGTAAGACATTTTGAGTTTTTCAATATTCACATACATTCAACGCCAGAGTTCTTAGAAATAGTGGCGCAATACCTTTCCCAAAATGCTTTTACCTCCTGAAGGGCCCTCGTCAATAGGGTTGAAAGAAGCTTGGTGGTGCAGCTTCTCGAACCAGCTATGAATCTAGCTTTGTATGGTGATTTATGCATTTTGGGAGTCCAGTATAGTTTTGGTATGTCGTTATGATTGGTTGGAAGACAAATACCTCTTTCCTGAGAAACTTTTTGTGATTGTTAAATAAATCTTCCAGAGTAAATGCAGTTTGGGAGTAAGTAGACGTATTTGATGAAGATATGTCTACACTCAATTCTTTAACCAGCACCTGGTAATAATAATATTTACATATGAATATTATATTATTCGGATAAAATTTTGACTCTGGGTAATATATAAGAGTCGTGATATTGTAACAAGAGAATTCATAACCCGGATTTTCATAAGATAATCAAGTCATTCGATCATTTCTATAATATGTCAACGTTCGACGATACGGTTGAAGGTTCCATGGCTGCAACAGACTATACTGCAACCAACAGGCCTTCTGAGCGTACGATACAATACCAACATAAAGTGCAGCCATTGTCGAACGGCTTATTTGTATATTTGGTTTCCGAATATTATATGATACGGCACCTAAAAATGATGAAGTTGTTGAAGGAAAAAATTTGATTCTTTTAATTATAAGCTTGCCACCATGCCATTCGCCGTTTTGCAGTTTTGCTTTTTCTACCTCAAGAGTATAATAATTGATAAAAATACGTTACAAACATATTCCACAACACCAAACACCAATATAAAATCGATTATATCCGTTATATTCTGAATTGGAAGTAATTTTCATGAATTCCAGTTGATTTTTATAAACAACTTTTCCAATTTAGTTATGAATAATTGGTAAATAAAAACTAAAGTCAATTTAAGACAGATTAATAATTCGATAATTCGTGTTTAATTGCAGTTTGACACTGTATTTTTACCATAGCGTGCAGTTCTGGGAAAGTGTAAAAAATTTAATCACATAATTATCAGATTCATAAAGTGGGATCGAGTAATTTCATTAGAGATATAAATCACTATTATTTTATTTTATTACGGGTGTCACTACTGAACTGACCAACACGTTCAGTTCCGGAATTATTCCATCAGTAGCCAACTTCTAAAGAGCGAGATAGTCTTTTTAATCTGATGGCATGAGAAGCGTTCACTCCTCCAAGTTAAAACATTGTCAGCTTTTAGAAAAATTTGAATCTAAATTGTCTTAACCAAATGTCCAATAAATTTGTGTATAACTGGCTAATAATCATTCAAAGATCAAGTGACATGACGCTTAAATAGCAGTCATTGCATGTGCGTTAAAATGATCTTATTACTGGTCGTTTTGAATCAACTTCTAGGCGGAATGGCGACCGAACGATCAGCTTTCTGATGATCTTGACCAATATGTACTTTGTCATATGGAAAACCAATATTCTACTTTATTTAGATATAATTAAGGCATCAATCATCATTAAGTGTATCAGCTGTGTGAGATAAATATAGTCCTTTTATTAGAACAGTTCTTTATGACAGGGGAGGAGGAGGTGTAACGATTCTCTGACGCATGAAAAACAATCAAGATAAACAACTTAATCTAACACACCAATCAAATATATTTAAATCCAATGTGGGAGGTGAATATCATATAACATATGTAATTTAGCATTGGCTGACGCGTGACTTACCCGTACACCCCGCCTCTGATTCCAGCACGCGCGGTGCTCCAACATGCATGACAGGTGATGATATATTGATCGAAATATTTACTTGGCATCATTTGAAATGTCAGAATGATATAGATATAGGTAACATATTGGTCGTTGACACAAGAACAAAAGTAACATCGATTGTAATTCTAGCAATAATATTTTAGCTTCTGGTCCTGTAGATATTCCTTTGGCGATATTTGAGAGAAATTTCTGTTCAAACAATATATGTATGCTAGGGGTTAATAGACTAATAGGTATGTCTGTAACCTAGTTAAATGTGTACGACGATACATATAATTGTCATTCAGCTCTTTTTTTTCTTCAGGAAATTCACACTGGCTGTTGTTGTTGAAATATGACAGTTTCCAATGTGAATGAGGGAGGTACACAGTAACAGTTTCCAGTATTAGAGTAGGTAGATATTTTGGACAAATAGCTGATGGTAGTTGCCCCTATCTGTGTCTGTCTCACCATAGTAGACTGGATGTAATATCGATCGACACGAGCGCTTAAGGAGGGAGGTAGACAGTTTAATGGTTTGATCGTGTGCACAATAGTGGCGACACAATAAATACCGAACGTCACATGTATTATATTTCTGTTGATTGGGAAATAGGTAAATTATATCCATCATCAGTTGTTTGTAGTGGAGAAATATGACTATAGTGACCTGAACAAAGACCATTTGATGAAGAACCAAAAGATTAAATAACATTCTTATTTACTCGCCAAAGCAGCTCCGTTCAGGAGGACAGCTGTTAAAGACACGATCAACACTTAACAAAAACATGATCCCATTACATGATTGTTGCTGTATTTCAGGTGAATCAACAAATTCCAACTAAAACAGGTATCTAAATTAATTATAACAACAGCGTCACGCGAGTTTCTCCCAAATAATCGGTGTATCAAAGAAAACCCTCAAATCTTACTAAAAAAATATTTCAAAATATTCGTAAAATGTGTCCTAGTAGTCACGTGACTGTCAAGAGGCAAACTGAAATGGACGAGGACGATACCTTTTGTCCTCCATAATAGCCATTCATTGCAAAAAAAATCGACTGGGTAGAAAGTGACAGGTGCACTGTTGTTCTTTTCCTCCACCTTTCCTCTAAACATTGAAGATAGAATTTGTTCAATTTGTAACAAGGTTATGTACTGGTGTATTGTACAGTATATCATTATTTAAGATATGAATCTAAGTTACAGTAATTTGTATGTGCAGCCATCCCATCTCCGTCAGACACAATGATTCATGTATGATAGCTGGAATTATATCTTTTGTGTTCTTCGATCTCCATTGCTTCAATGCTGAAAAGTAATTTTAACCAGATTGTCGTATTCATTTTTATTTCTTTCCATACATATTTATTTGTATTAGACTGAATATAAAATTCGTTCAAGTTCATAGAATCTTGTTTGATAATGCACTACGAATGTTCGACTAAAACCCCTGCTACTGCCACCAGCGATTATTTGTCGATTAAAACTCGGATCAAAAACACAGATTGTTCACATATGATTTGTTTGTCGTAATATCAACTACAAAAGGAATAACACATACACCGATTGTGGGCGCGGTCTATGTCAATCAACAGGTGGTCGCGTGCCGCCTGTGTCAGATATCTGTCGACATTGGAAGCGCGTGCCACTTAGTCACGTGGTGAAATTTTGATTCTGGGTAATATATAAGAGTCGTGATATGGTAGCAAGAGTATTCAAAACTCGGATTTACATAAGACAATCAAATCATCCGATCATTTCTACAATATGTCAACGTTCGGCGACATGTTTGAAGGTTCTATGGCTACAACAGACTATGGCAACCAACAGGTCTTCTCAGTGTACGAAGACTTGGAGCTCTGTGGTTTTGGTTTGGACACAGATATTGAAGATACAACTGGAGATACAGGTACGTCACCAATATCGGCAGACATTCCAAATCTCTTCACCGACTTGATAACCTTTCCATCTCAAGAGACAGTCGACCTCTTGTACATGTCCAATGAAAATAACATTGGAGTGGAACTATGTGATCTGACCTCGTATCACCCGCTCTCAGACAACCCGATTGGAGACGACACGATATCTAGAGTTTCAAGTTATGGCTCCGAACTCGGGGACTCAACTTCCAGTTGGACTGAGAGTCCACCGATTGGAAACATCGAAGATAACCATTATCAAACGAATTTTACCAGGGGAAAGAAACGACCGGCCTGTGAGCCCATCAGTCCGAACACCATGATGGGAATTGTACCACAGTTCATCAACGTTTTCCCACTCAAAGTAGAATCTACCGGAAGTAAACCAAAGAGGAAACGTGTGCAAAACGCGCGCCAAAGAAAAGACGCAAACGTGAGAGAGAGAAACAGAATGGATAGTCTCAACCAAGCCTTCGACAGCCTGAAATCCCGAGTGCCAACATTTTCATGCGAAAAGCGACTTTCCCGTATAGAAACTCTCCGACTAGCCACTAAATACATCTCCTTCATGACAGACATTTTAGCGTGCAAAACACCGTTGAAGAATAATTTGTGATAATTCGTTGAAACCATGTGTCACGGACATCATCGACACGCCATTCAGTTTAGAAGATTTAAAGGTTTTCCAAGATACTTCTCTCTACAATTCGGAAAATGAGAGTTTTTATTCCAGACATTCCAGCTCGTGATGAGATTAAGTGTTCCTCATTAAAGGATTGAAGAGCCCGGTCACAATCAGAGAATGACTGAGATACATGTACATTATACTTCCCAATATGGCTTGGAAACAGTCGGTTTATATAGACTCGTCTGTGACACGAACTTGACGAATGGTATCAATTTAAACTGCCGACTGCTTATTTCTATCAGGCTTCTGATCATATTGATATTATATACCCACATGGCCTTGGTCCTGACTGCATGGTAGAAAAAAAGAGATCCTTTTAGTGGATCACAGACGAGGAACTTTCTGACAATGTCTGTTAAAAAAGGAGTGTTGGGCCAAAGACAGTACGGACATCACGATGAAGACTGCATGTAGTCTACACGCACGTGTGCCATGCAATTAATTGTGATAATTATTGGGTAATTGACAAATGCCGATTAAAATGCCCATGTAAATTAAGAAAGTGCTGTTCATCATTTCTAAAAAAATGTAAATATTATTGTTTCGCATCATCAAGTATTTCAATGGAGCGAAGATGGGCCCTTAATAAAATATTACATTTTGCTGCAAGAATGGCGTTTCCACCTTATTCATGTTATCTTCACATCACTATCCTCGTCAAAAGTTGTATTGAAGACGTTTCATAATGTATTCGCTCTAAATGGAGACAACTTATAATGTCAGTCTGACAACTGTAACACCGATTCTATACATGTTCAACTATATCTCACAGTTGTTGGGTTAGTGTAAGGCTAAACATTTTAAGTGTTTTTTATGGTAGAATTGGCTAAATCTGCACCATGATCAACCAACATACCTGGAAACCTTGAGTGTGACATAATTCAACCCCCTCCCCCGTCCCCCTGGAAACGATATCAATAAGTACCGCTATACGCTCGTCAATTGTATAGGTTCACCTTTAGCCTTACGTTGTCCATAGGCGTCTAGATATCAACAAAAGTGACACGTGTTGGATATAACACTAGCTTGACATAGCGTTATAGAGATTATGATTAACTTGGTGTTGCTTCCTTAGCAAGACACTTCACTGAGTTTTCAGTCGATTTATGCGTTTTCTTAGTAACTGACACAAAATCCAAACCCAAGAGACTCGGATGATCGGACTGCTCGTTAGTCAACACAAAATAATTTCATTGAAATAGAAGTTGGATAGCCAAACAAATTGCTTCTTCCTTGTTTATTGGTTTGTGACGTTCCGCTGTAGTTGATAACGTTTTCAAACCAATCAACAAATGTTCTGGTTATATATATCTCATGCATGTGCTATATAACCAAGTTATTTTTTGATTTGCCATTCAGTTGCAAAATATTGTCGGTAAATATATGAACTTCATTTGGAAAAGCTATTCGTTCGATCAACAGAAAGTAGTAAAAATCATAAGCAGTTGAAATATCATCCGATTGTTCTCGATCTGACTGCCTGTAACTTTAATCGGTTATAACCATTCTGTCAAAATCGTTTTTTGATTAAGTGGGAGATGAAAAATAACAGTCCCCTTCGGTAGAAAAACACCACTAAACACTAATTTTTCCATATTTTTGGTTCCTTGTAGCCTCGGCTCGATAGCCGACATTCGGCTCGATAGCCGATCAAGTATGCATGGTTTAAGATAGGATGGCGGAACGTATACTCCGTATCTTTAGAAAGAAACCTTGCCCGAAATATATTTACCCTACAAAATTTCTATAACCTATCCTCTTTCTTTTAGTCTAAATTAATATAATTTACGGCCAGGAAAAATTACTTCAAAAGTATGGCAAAGCGTTATCGCTTACCCTTAGAAATGAATGGGAGTCACGCCTTTCTGAGGATATCAGTCTCAGAATTGATTTTAAGATTAACTTATATTTCCGATGTAGAATATATTTACCTCTCATAAGAAACAAAGCTTAATTAATAAAACTTGTCAAAAAGATATTAGAAATCACCTTAAATTACAAGCGTCTAGTCCGTCATTCATAATCCAGCCGTCGTCCATTAGAGAATATCCGCGTCCATAATCCAAAGACCTATTCCATATTCCATATAACAGTATTAGCACCAAATTCAAAAAGACAATCATAGTATACATAAACATAGGCTTGTTTCCTGCAAGAGAGAAGCGGTCAACAGTTTTCAATGATGCCGGCAAGACATCATGATGTTCCAAAAATATCAAATCCGTATCGCTGATCAGTATTCAAACACATTTGAATGTGGGGAAAATTCAGTCGTTTCCATAGTTCGTCAGCCACCGAGAGAGTTCGAAGAACATCGGGTGACTTCGGAAACCAGATAGGATTACACTGCAGAGTCATTATGTGCTAACTTATTAAATCAGCTGTTCAGCCAAAGGTGAACAAAGTGAACGTTTTGGTTGCAATTGGCAAAACATACTTTTGGAATATTTGAATTTTGAAAGCTTACATACATTATCAACCGTGCCGATATGCCCTGTATAAGATTTATAAAATATTTATCAAACATTCTCACACCAAAAAGCGAAATATATACAGGTAGATAACAGATCAAGGAAGTATGTCTGTGAGTGTTGAAAATTGACCCCACACACCAATTCATCTATTTTGGTCAGGAGCGAAGCACAAACGTGACAGACCGATCTGATAATGAAAAACCCAATTATGTATAAAATAGAGTGACATGAAGTGTAAATGTCAAATACTGTCTTGTTGCACATACCTCAATCAACTGTTGAGTCACAGAATTCTACTTGAGTCAAAGTGTTCCAGAATTACTATCGCAATAATCCTCAAATTTACAGGTAGAAGATCCTACATATATCTCTAATCCACACAGCAAAAGTCAACATGTAATAGCCAAAAATAGGAAGGATAGTTGACTGCATTTTTCTAAATTTGTCAACACCTTTAACAAAGGGACTATTTCCAGGATGTTGGTGAATAAGCCATGAATATTAATGATCTGGAATGAACCCCCACAATCCAAATTTGCAAACATATGTTTATTAGTACAGACTGAATAAAACACACCACACAACCAGAAAAAATCGATGGCTATAACTCAAAAAGGTGCAGTTGAAACTATCACGTTAATCCACCATTACCGTTTAAGTGGGATGGCCATTATCTTAGAAGAGTCATCAACAATGGGTGCATATTTTAGGCCATCACCTTTTCAGGGAAATGCCCAGGCCATCACTCTAAAAGGCTGACGACCTGAACCATCACAATTTTTCATCAATCTTACAAGGGCGATGATGAGGCATTATTTTAATAAAAAGCTGACGGACCAATCTTTTTCTGGCTCTGTAGATAAAAATATATATTTTTTCTATATCTGGTCACGCTCCTATATCATTGCATTTGTGGATACCATTGTGACAAGAAAAAAGCCTTATATATGTTCATTCTGTTCAGAACTCTTCCTAAGAACAACTGATGAGAAGCTATACACATGCTCATTCTGTTCAGAATATGTCAACCTAACAAGATGTGGAAAGCCATACAAGTTAAGGTTTAATGTCGAGTTCAGCAATATTTCAGATTTAGCGACGATCAAACACAATTCTAAGTATTCTAAGATAAACAAGTCAACACACTAACATACCCGCCCACACACATCACCAAGATCAAATACCAACTATTCTGAGCGTAGCCAACCTTCAAATCTTGCATCAAGATTACAACACTGAGTTTAAGGAATACTAAACACAAATAGATAAAATTCAAACTTCCTTATTTGTTTTATAATTGAGATTATATATATTTAAATTCACCAAAAACATGAACTTAAACTGTAGATTGCATGGACATAATATTTTGGCAGACTGAGGCAATTATAAAGGGTCATCCTTTTCATTTTCAATGTTAATAAAATTAAAGATTATTGTTAGAACAAACAATTTCACTCCATACGACATTCATCTACATCACACCTGTGTCAAATCAAATAATCTATAGTCTGGGATGTGTGGGTACCACATCCAAAATTATATAATGTACTTGGCAATACATGTACACAATTGTGATCGGATCAAGGATCAAGGAAGGATCACCATAATAAACTCAATTAACACAAAACACTTACCGTAAATATCTTTCCGATTCATCTGTTTACAAGAATGGTGTTTATGAAACTTTACAACTATAAGGAAAAGACGGCAGTCGCACTCGAATTTCTAATTGTCTCGCCACAACAATTTAATACTTGCTCCAACACAATAACCACACTAAAAGCTTAACCAAGCCGTAGAAACGGACTTTACAAAACATGCAGTCTGACACCTGAAAGTACAATATGCACGATACTTTTCTCAATTGTCCCCACATTGTTCATCCATTTGTGAATCTTCGTTCCCAATGTATAAATGCGTCAGATCCGTCATTCATTGACCAACCGTCGTCTATTAATAGTTTTATAATCCAAAGACCTGTTTCATTAATAACATTAGCACCCAAATTAACATAACCGAAAGATAAAATGTAAATTGGAGTTACTTGAAGGATAGAAGCGGACAACAGTTTTCAATGATGCCGACACGATCAATTGAAATTCTGTTCTGTTAGGCATACAGCTAAAATTACTACCCATTTTTTATTCTATAATCTTTCTCAATAATATAGAAAAAGGTAATGCTATTCTATGGATAACAACTTCTTTATTGCTGAAACGTGAGCTTCACAGCAATAAAGAAGTTGTTATCCATAGAATAGCATTGTGTTAAATTAATTTCTGGTTGTACTAACGTCATAAACTCTTTTTTATAGTGTTTTTTTAATAAATTTTTTATAGGATGATCCATCTCCCATATCTCTATGCAGAGTGGTGTCAGGTATTACCAAACTATTTTCTGATACTGTATGATATATGTAACCACAGTGAGGCGTTAAGTAAATATTATCTAACTATATCCATCTCTATTATATATCTATTTTTCTCAACCTTTGACGTATGGGTATCATAATATCAAAAGAATACTTTCTGATTGTTTCTTATTTTTTCCATGTAACGTTTAAGATTAGTCCCAGCAGAACGCCGGTTTGTCTTTGAGTGGAAGAGGATTAAGGCCTATTGTTCTCTGTCTGTATAATGATAAGTACGAAATGACAGGTGAACAGGTTGAAAACGACAGGTGAAAGGTCGATTTCGAGCGAATAATAAATAAGAACATGCGTGACAAAAATATATATACATTTTAAATGTATCATTCTTTACGAAATATTAGTATGCTTGCCGGCATTTGCAAAATTATGCAGATACATATTCAGCAATTATATATTTTAAATTTTTACATAGCTATAAATTTTAAGGCAGGACCGAGGAGAAAACAAAGTAATTTGTAAGCATCAAATTGACGACACCGCACCATTCGATTAATTTTTGTAATGAAGAAAATATTTCCTCACTACCTGAATAAATAATACAATAAAAGAATGGAACTAATCCAGGAGAATTGTCACAATTTAGCGCTGGACATTTCATCACATGTATCTATATGATGGATCGGAAAAGTAATAAAACAATTGAGGTTTATTGCGGCATTATAAAAATGTCGAAGAATCTGTATACTGTGGGTTTAGCAACTTTAAATGAGTTGTCATACAACAACAACAACAACAACAACAGCACAACAGCGTGCGATAAGTCATACAATGTCGTTCAAATTGATGACAAAATAGCCGTCATAAATCTTCCAGGCATTGAGGAATCGATTATATTTCATTTAATTTTGCAAAATTTGTTGCTGACAGAAACACAAGATGGAATTTCTAAATAACCGCAGGGCATCAGTTCCAAAGATTCAACAAGAGACTGCGTTTAGCGAGATTATAGGGAGTGGCTTATCTCAATCATATTTTGTTGCCTGTCGCCCTAGCCAATCACCGTCTCCAAGAGCCACATTCACAGGTAATTTGTCACGTGGTACTAACTCCGCAGGGCTCTTGGGTGTGTATATAAACAGTGCAAAATGCAAATATCGACAATTAACGTGTCTTACGACATCCTATGATATTGATCTGCTGAGAGATAGCTAAATATTCGACATGTTTCACAGTTCGCCTACCAACAACTGGTATAACCAGATATATGCCAGCTATAATGACTTGGAGATGTGCGGCTTTGGTGTAGATGTGATTGCCTCGGGGACAGATCAGGATATATTTCAAGGAGACCTGAACTCCTCAGAACTAATCAGTGACTTTGAAACCTTCCCACCCCAGGAGACAGTAGAAATGTTGCCCCTGAGCACCATCGGTGATATTGAAGTGGGTCTCTGTGATTTTGCATATCAACCCTCATCTGTCATGACCCGTACGTTTGTAGACGGCGTGGCTTCATCCAATGTTCCTGGTTCCCGTCCTGTCCTGACGAATTCCTGGGAGATCAACATCAATAACCAGTACCAAACAAGTAGTGTGAATGACAGGAAACGGTCGGCATTGATGACATGTGAACCTATCTATCCGCATGTCACGGTGGATGATGTACGGGGGTATTCCGAGAACCGGCCGCCCCGCGCAGAATCTACCGGAAGTAAACCAAAGAGAAGACGCGTGCAAAATGCCCGCCAAAGAAAAGAGGCCAACGTGAGAGAGAAGAAGAGGATGGAAAATCTCAACCAAGCCTTCGATAGTCTCAAAACCAAAGTGCCAACATCTTCCAGCGAAAAGCGTGTGTCCCGGATGGAAACACTTCGACACGCCATCGACTATATCTCATTCTTGAAGGATGTTCTTGCCGATAAAAATACCTCGGACAGTATGGGAAATTCTCCAGATTTTCCAAATGCCCTGGACTCAGTTGACATTTCATTCACGTTAGAAGATCTAGAAGCTTTACAAACAACAGACTCATTGTACAGTTTAGACTATACGGACAATTCCGATTCAGGCAATTCCAGCTCTTGATAGATATATATAGACCGTAACTTATAAAACGTCCAATAACTCATCGCGACTGTTAATGAATATACATTTGCCGTGCACGTTTGAAAAGTGTTGCCGAATGCAATGCTAATGTCAATTCATGAAGAAAGTGCTGTTAATATTTTCTGGAAATTGTGTAAATATTATGACTTAGTTCATTGGCGCTGTACATAAAAAATCAATTGTTTATTTTCCCATTAAAATACTATATCTTGTTGCAAAACTCGTGTTTCGTTATCATTTATACATGGCTCACGTCTTAAGGCAAGGTTGGAGAAATTTCGTCAAATTGATGAAGATCGGAATACGGCTCCTTCAGCTGGCGCGCTTTTATGGTATGCCATTCCTGTCACAATTCATTGTGTTGAACAGTTAGCAATTTATTGAAATTGAAATTTCAATACTTTGAAAATCAACCAATCATAAGCCCCGAATTCCAATGTATTGAACTTCAAATGCAATGTATTGAAAATCGACCAATGCAAAGCGTGTATATATCAATGCATTGAAAATCAGCCACTGTCATGGCCTGTTACAGAGCTGGGTGCATCTGTTCTGACCCCGACATTTGCGTCTGGAGAGCTTAGTATTTAGGTGACGTTTCACGCTCTTCAAATAGCACTTGTAAAGATCCCATCCGAACCAAGAGTTATACTGTGTCACTACCGGTCACGCTATGTGAGCTCCCCGACAGCTATAAATTTAGCGTCACAGAAAAGGAAAAACATGAGTTGTTGCAATATTTGTAATCCGGTGTTGTATAGTGGGTCAGCGGCTTCACCTAGTACTGAATCTATCGAAATGTTTAGTTATTTATTCATTTGTTTATCTATTTGCTGTCTTAATTATATATTGCTATTCATATTATGTGACTGACATTCGGGGCGTGCCTGTTGTTGGGAGGAAGATATATCAAATTATTGCATCGAAAAACAATAGAAAACAAGAATGACTACAAGCCTTCTATTTCATATGATACAGGCACACCGAAGACCACAGACGAGTTGGACAAGACCTGAAACAGAAGACGGATGACGATTACAAGAATACCTACAGCGCCTTGAGTGACAACGCCGCATAGCAAGAACACCCAGAATCAGAATACTCGACCCTAGACCCCACCGGACACGCTACCACTTAGATGTTACCGAACTGACACCTCAACACAGAATATGATCCTTTGACTTTCACGTAATATAGGACGTAGACCTGCCGTTCTGTATCCCACTACACACTCCAAGCAATTGTTACAGGCACAGATTTCTGGAAGGACCCACCCTGTTCCCAAGGGCGTCGTTAGGAAAGTCGTTTCGAAGAATCCTGAAAACGCCCTGGTTCTCCCAGTTTTTTTCTGGACGGCTTTGTGCGTACTATGGGGTACCGAGACAAAGGAATCATCCACGCGATTATAACAAATATTTTCCAGTATAAAAACCAATAACAGACTTAACGACTTGTACATAGCGACTCTTCTCTACTAGTATTTATATTTCCTCATTGTTATTGTTATTCATTAGTTAATTATTTATTTTAATATCTAGCGCTGCAAAAGATCTCAAATTAACAAAGAAATGTACCGTGAAATTTAAATAAAACATTGAGTTGATGGGCCGCGAAATCCGTATAGGAAGCGGCCCTTAAACTACAATTTCAATCAATCAGAAATTATAGGGTCGCCCGATTATACGGTCGCAGTCTAACCTCGCTAACCAAGCTGACGAGGAGCAGAATGGCAAACCTCTTAAAAAAACGTCGTTTCATTGGGTGATTTTCAATACATTTCGAACAATGTCAAATTCTGATTATTATCAATTAGCGTATTGGGCAGATATACCACGTTAGTACCAATAGCATTCCTGCAGGAATCACCCTTCAAATAAGAAAATAACTATCAAGCCTGCTTGAAAAAGTGTACTGAGAGAAACCGCGTGCCAAGAACGGATCTGTAGTCTCGTCACCGAAAGAAGAGATATTACGTTCAAGATGGCCGAAAATTCTACCGAACTGCGGCTAAGATTTGCTTTATCATATGAAATATAAGTGAATATTTATTTTGTAAGGCTTCCCCGTGCATGTTATCATTTTTTAGGTTAAATACAACGAGAAATACAAGTTCACGAGTGTATTATTCTACGGTCACACTTGCCATATCGTGTGTCACAGTTGGATGCTTTAAATAGGAACTGCTATGAGTATTGCCAAACAACCCAATAATGGAGGAATTAGGAATAATGACAACAAACCCCAAACTGATCAATACCGATATAATCATATATAACAAACACGTCAACCCCCTCGGCAGATCGGTTGATGCCGTGCAATGAGTTTATTATATTGACAGAAACTGCGTGTGAGGACAACCTAAGGGGTAGAGGGGGTCCCTATTCTTTCGAAATGAGGATGACACCATGAAGAGGATAGCTGGTGTATAAGTTTGACAATAAAGTATTTCTTTACCAGATACGGTTTTCACAAAAAAAAGTACTGTCGATAGAATTATTCAAGGTCTACAAGAACATGCAGTCAATCAATATTAATAGAAATATAGACGTAACGTTACCCTTATCTGACCTGGACGATCTGAGGCGTGTACCACCATCTTTTACTGATCCTCACTCCCACGCTAATTTGAGTTTAGCCATGATCCATTCAAGTCGCAAATATCACGTTTTCTTCTTTTATGAACCCAAGATCAGTTAGAGAAGGCGGTATCCGCACCCCATTTCTTCCACCGGGGCAGATATAATTAAATTAAACGTTAATATTGCATGGTCTTCAGAAGACCGGAAACAAATACTTGTCATATATTCTTTCATAGACCAACGATATGTTCAAATATAACATGTGATTGAATCTATTGATAATTAAATGTTACATGAAATACGTGAACATCGCACCATCTTGTGTTTTTATTATTTTTATTTCATACTCATTTGGAATTGGTGCTAACTGTCATACGAAATAGGTCTTTCGATTATTGATGCGAAAATTGAATGTCAGATCTGACGCTTGCTATATGAGGCAAACCTAATAGTGTTTGATTCAGGTCGTCCATAATATACATACTAGACAATAGAGCAATATTATCTCCAACTCATCGGGAACCCTTGAGTATTTTTCGTGGGGTTTGACAAACTTTTACAATTTCAACGAGTCAGCTATTGTGCACATGAATTTTCCTTCATTCGGAAATACAAGTTGGCGGTTAATCGTGTTCGTTTTATCGTATTATTATCTACTGATCTCCAGTTATTGATAATTGAGTCGTTATATGGTCCTTATCGGTGTCGTTTATAATTGTATCCTAATCGAGACGTGATTTCATAAGAAAAACAGAATACAGATTTCCTTGTTATGAGGTGACGAGAGTAACACTAATTTGGGGCTCGAGGTCAAAGAACTGATCGACCACCTCTGACACCTGATAACGACTTTAAATTTCGGTCTACCGTGTCTAGACTGAGTATCTTGTCCTTGAATGACAGCCTGAGAATGTCGGTAATCTCCAAAGAGAGTCATGTAGCCGTTGTATAGGATGGTGAATCTCCTGTATCATGTAGCCATCTTACTTATTCGAAAACGAGGTTCCGTCTTATGTCACATGACATGGCGAAATTACGACGGAGTATGAAACTGAATTAGTACAACTGTTCCATATTCCGGTACTACAACTGTATACGCATCTTAATGGATAGAGGGCCCTCGGTGGCCGAGTGGTCTGAGGCGCTTCGCTGGTGACCGCTAACCTCACATCGCTGAACCGGCACGGGTTCGAGCCCAGCTGGTCCATGTGTGAAAGTTTGTCAGTTACTTGCCGAAGGGCGGTGGTTCTCTCCGGGCACTCCGGCTTTCTCCACCAACCAAACTGACTGTCACCATGTGAGTGAAACAAACTTGAGTGTGACATTAAGCCAAATTCCCCCCCCCCATAATGGATAGTTTGACAACTTATGTGATGTTCAGTGAGACATGTCCAATACATGTCCATGAAACTTAGGCTTAAAGGTGCGACCTTGCGTTATTCATTTATTATTACATGACTGATTGTTCTGTACTGCCTATATTTTCGCATACCATCTTGGATATGACCCAGACAAACATGTTTAACTGAAGGATCGAATGTACCTTCCTAGGTAAAAAAAAAAGTGTACATAAGGCAAAAATTGAAAAATGTCAACTTTCCTCCAGAAATGCCGCTCGAAGTATTAAATTTTATTAAAAAAAATCGGCGAAGAAAACTTCCTGTGGATAACCACTCCGCAAGATCAGTAACGAGAACTGACCGATCAGCGGGGGACATACCAAGAGCCTTCCAAACTCGAGTACATCTAAGGTAAATTGCCGACAAATAACTGGATGTTCACCCTTGGGTTCGAACATATTCGAATGGAAATGTTTAAATCAAAAGGCAGCTGGCGTTTAGAATAACAGGGCTAGACAGGTGGAACACTTTGTGTCCACTGAGATGACTGTTTAAAATATTTGTTCTAAAATGTTAAATACAAATTAAAGTTGTGAAATTTTAAAAACGAAACCTTAAAGATATTATGTAGATAGAATTGTTATTTTTAAGTAGACTATAATGTCTACCCTTCGGGTCTACCGAGGTGAATGCTTTAATAATTGTATTCCAAAATGAGACCGATCAGAGCTTGGTCTCAAGAAAACAATATCCACAAAGAGCAACTCTGAATTGGGTTATCTCTCCCACATTATATAGAATACGGGTATGGAGCGAAATCAACTCGTGAAATCGATAGAATATGTATTGTATAAACAACAACAACAACATGATGATAAACACTTGAAATGTCATATAATGGTTCAGAGTTATATAGAATACGGGTATGAAGCGAAATCACCCGGTGGAATCGATAGAATATGTATTGTAACAAAAACAACAACATAATGATAAACACTTGACATGTTATATGATTGTTAGACTGTCGTGTATGTTCAGTCTGTCATAATCTGTCATACAACACACTTGAAATAACTTAGACTGTCGGATACAAGTGGGAGAAGGAGAATAACAATCCCTGTTGTATAACAACAATAAAAAACATAACGTTTGTTTAGAGGAAAATACTGAAACTGATCGATCTGTCATGGATTTGTATATCAAGAGATGAAAAACTAAAATGAATATCTGTTTCCATAGGCGGGGGAAAGATATGGCAATTTTTGATTGTAAATCCGTAGCTTAACCGTGTCAGGCCCGGTATTGGTTAGGATGAACTTTTCTGCTCCAGAAAATATATAAGAATTACGATCTCCAACGTTCCGACTTTATGTCTAATTTCAAAATCATAGGCGAAACGAATCATGGTTTAATTCGAGAAGATGGCCTTCGATTTTCTCGGCTCCACACTGCATGAATCTACAGTTCATTTTGACTAAATATTGAGTATTCATCAAATACGAGAAGATTTTGAGAAAACAGTCAAGGAAGAAATGCCCGAACAATGTATTACAACCACACGAGCTCACTGTGGCGTCATCAAGAGTAGATACTGAAATCGTGTTGCGATTTTCTGAACGAATTTGAACGAAATATAGAGGGAATATTCTGGGGAGGGGAGATTGGCGTGAAAACCTTCCCAGGCTCTGGTATATATTGACTGAAAATCGCCCAGGCCTGGTAGGGTTGATTCATTCCTTATGTGCTGATGTCCAAGAACGACTGGTATGGTTGTGCAAGTTCCCCTTCGGCTGACAATATGATGCTTTAGCATTCATCATTTATTTTATTATAGGAAATTATCGGTTATATATATTTATTGATATTGGCATAACATATCGGTAATTTGGTGGTACTGAACGCGATGCAATAATCTAATCAACTTTCTGGAACTGGGGCGCATACGTATCAGAATATCAAAGAAATATTCCGATAATTTCTTAGTCTCGCTTGTAAAGTTATAAGTTCTATCCCAGCGGGGCGCTAGTTTTTCTTTGAGTGGAAGGGGATTAGACCTATTGTTTATTGTATAATGATAAGTATGAAATGACAGGTGAACAGGTTAAAGACGACAGGTGAAAGACTGAATTGGAATGAATAAGAAATAGTAAAATACGTAGAAAAAAGCATCAAATTATTATTATAATAATATAGTCATTTCGAAAATTATACAGATACAATTACCTAATCAGACCTACACGATTCACAACAAATGGTAATTCTAAATATTAGGTCAGACCTGGGAAAAATTATGTCTCATTATATCTCAGGTCAGACCCAACCCGAAAACCAAAAACTTGAAAGCATGGCAATGCTGAATAAAGAATGCAAAGAAAGTAAGAAAGTAAGAAAGTAATCCAGACGAATTGAACTTTGCCAAATCTCGTTTAAATTGATCGAAGAGGAATTGAAGTGGATAGACAGGAATGCCAGTATTACTATCAACTTTGAAACCATCTCAGATCCATTATCCGCCCTAAATTGAACCAAAGTCTTTATTGATTTGGCAAATAACAACAACACCAACAACCACAACACAACATACATGGTCATTCCAAAATATCAGGTTATCCTAAATATTCTAAGCATTGAGAATTCAAATAGGTTTATTTCATTTGTTGCTGATATGAGCACGAGAGGGAATTTGTAAACAGCCCCATAGCACAAGTTCTAATACACAACGGGAGTTGCGTTTTGGTGATCTGATAACGAGAATGAGGGGAGTGGCTTATGCTAATCACCCGTTGTCGTGTGCCGGTCTATCCAATCACTGTCTGAAAGGGCCACATGCACAGGTAAGTTGTCACGTGATACTAACTCCGCGGGCTCTTGAGTGTATATAAGATGGTGCAAAATGTAAATTTCGACAATTCGTGTGTCTTAAGACATCCTTTGAAATTTGTCTGCTTAGAGATCGCTAGATATTCGCCATGTTTCACAATGTCCTGCCTACCAACGAGAACGGCTGGAATCACGAGACATATGGCAGCTATAATGTCTTGGAGCTGTGTGGCTTTAGCGTAGATTTGAATGCCTCGGCGGCAGAGCTGAACTCTTCCGAACTGTTCAGTAACTTTCAAGCCTTCCCATCTCAGGAGACAGTAGAACATTTGTCCCTGAATAGTAACACCACTGATGAAGTTGACGTGGGACTCTTTGATTTCACATCTGTCATGACCAGTACGTTTGAAGATAACATGGCGTCATCCATTGTTCCTGGTTACAGTCCCGTTCTGATGAATTCCTGGGACATCAACAGCAATAGCCATTACCAAACAAATCTCGTGAACGGCAGAAAACGGCCGACATGTGAACCTATCTTTCCGCATGTCACTGTGGATGGTATACCGGGGTATTCCGAGAACCAACCGCCCCGCGAAGAATCTACCGGAAGTAAACCAAAGAGAAGACGTGCGCAAAACGCCCGTCAAAGAAAGGAGGCCAACGTGAGAGAGAAGAAAAGGATGGAAAATCTCAACCAAGCCTTCGATAGCCTCAAAACCAAAGTGCCAACATTTTCCAGCGAAAAGCGACTTTCTCGGATGGAAACCCTTCGACACGCCATCGACTATATCTCATTCTTGAAAGATGTTCTTGCCGATAAAAATACCTCGGACAATATGAGACAATCTCCGGAGTCTCCAAATGCCCTGGACTCAATTGACATTTCCTTCACGTTAGGGGATCTAGAAGCTTTACAAATCACAGACTCATTGTACACTTTAGACTATACGGGAAGTTCGGATTCAGGCAATTCTAGCTCTTGATAGAGAGCATAATTTATAGATAGTCTATAACTCCCAATAACCATGGAACCTATACCTTGTTAAAGTATAGGGTCCATGCGATAACTCATGCGACTGTTAATGAGTATATTCCTATACATTTGCCGTGTACGATTGAAAGGTTTTGCCGAATACAATGCTAATGTAGATTCATGAAGAAAGTGCTATTGATATTTTTGGGAAATTGTGTAAATATTATACAAATCAGCTCATTAGCGCTGTGCATAAAATAAAAATCGTTTATATTTTCTCATTAAAATACTATATTTTGTTGCAAAAAAAACCCTGGTGTTTCGTTATCACTTAATCTTGGCTCAGTTTTTAAGGTATGGTTGGATACACTTGATGCACATCGGAACCGCATAGGCCGCTAGTTCAGTTGGCGCGCTTTCAGAGTTAATAGGAGGATATCATAGGCACAGGAAATCGTCTAAGAAACTACTATTGAGAGTCTAATATTCAATTTAGAAAAAACAAATTCTGTGATCTTGTATCGGCATTTGTTTCCACAACTGAAAAATAATGAATTCATTACGATGATTGCTAATTAACTTCTGGTGGCTATGGTAGATATATTCAACCGTTATTACAGCACGTGATTATCCCGTTTACGAAAGTAAGTTTCCTAATTCCCTCGCTCTGATGAGTTTCAAGTGAGATCCAGTTTGTTATACACGACTGAATACCCTTGTACACATTTTTTGCTGATTTTGCTATAGTCTCTCTGGTATATGATAATTAGTTGATGTGAGTATTGGGGAAAATATTTTGCTCGAGATATGCTCATCCGATTTACTACATATCCTATTAGGCCGTGTTTTTACACTCTCAGAATGATTGAGTAAAGACGTGACGTATCCAAAATAGTTTTTCAACACTTTCTGAAATATTGTTGAAAGCGACGTTAAATTCTATTCACTCACTCACTCACTCACTCCCTCACTCACTCATTTTACGGGTGTATGTTCAATAGTGAAAGGGAATACACTTGGCACCATGCCCATTCCAGTATAGTTAGTAGTAACTAGGCTTGAACATCAGCTTCATCGGAGTATGAGGGATAAAGATCAAGCAGAAAAAACAACCGTGAATAACAAAATGTGAACTTCGGACAATGTCAAATTCTGATTATTATTAATGAGCATCTTGCATATATGACGTTAGTTGCAGAGATCAACCTTGAAATAAGAGTTTACTATCAAATCTGCATGATAAAGTGTCCTGATAGAAACAGTGTGCTCAGAACGGATCTGTAAGCTTGTCACCGAAAATGAGATATATCGTTCAAAATGGCCGAGAACGAACTTTGGCTATAATTTGATTTATTATAGGAAATATACAGTAAATATATATTATTCTACGGTCACACTTTGCCATATCGTGTCACAGTTGGATTCTATGAATAGGAACTGCTATATGAGTATTGTCAAACAATCCTCAAACCGATCAATACCGATATAATCATATATAACAAACACGTCAACCCCCTCGGCAGATACGTAGATGTGGTGCAGTGGGTTTATTATAAATTCTGAAAGAAGTTGCGTGTGATGATAACCTCAGCGGGAGAGGGGGTCTCTATTCCTTCGAAATGAGGATGACACCATGAACAAGATAGCTGGAGTATAAGTTTGACAATAAAGTATTTCTCTATCAGATACGGTTTTTCCTTAAAAAAAATATAAAAAAAATAAAAAAAATACGAAGCTGCGCATCTGAAAACCTCTCGGCTCTGGGCGCCAGCCATTGATAATGTATTCAATTTGAACCAAGATGTCAGGAACATCAAGCAGTCAAGTGACCAATATACAGATTATCAAATATTTTGCAATTAGAAATGACCCCTAAGGTTTCCATCCAATCAGAGAAACCGATATTCATTACATAAATCTCTCGATGCATCGATGATGTATACCCAATTTTACATTGAGAATTTGAACAGTGTCAGAGATAGAGTACATTAATGATTATGCATAAATTAAAGATGGCCGCCCATCCTTCTCGCCACTCAGAGGAACTGATGTGGTTATTCATTAATGCAAGTCTCTTCAAACATCGATGCTGTAAACCAAGTTTCGTATAGAACACTTAAATGGTATCAGAGATAAACATCATTAAAGATTTTGCAAAAATTGAAGATGACCGCCAAAATTTCCGCCCAATCAGAGAAACCAGATCTGTCATTCATTGTAAGTCTTTGATACATCGATGATGTATACCAAATTTTACATCGAGCACTTCAACGGTATCAGAGATAGAGATCATTAATGATTTTGCATAAATTAAGGATGGCCGCCCATCCTTCTTACCAGTCAGAGGAATTGATATGGTTATTCATTGCAAGTCTCTTGATACATCGATGCTGTATATCAAATTTCGTGAAGAACGCTGAAATGGTATCAGAGATATACATCACTAAAGATTTTGCAAAAATTAAGGATGGCCACCACGGCTTCCACTCAATCAGAGAAACCAGAACTGTCATTTATCGTAAGTCTCTTGGTGCATTGATGATGTATATCAAATTTTACATCGAGCACTTCAACGGTATCAGAGATAGAAGTCATTAATGATTTTGCATAAATTAAAGATGGCCGCCAAGGTTTCGGTCAATCAGGTCCCGATTCAAAGTATCTGGATGTATCGATGATGTATACCAAATTTCATATAAAACAATTGAATGGTAACAGAGATATGTATCATTATCGATTTCGCATAAATTAAAGATGGCCTCCAGGGCTTCCAGCTAATCAGGAAAGCCGGTTTGGTAATTCGTTGAAAGTTGGTTGATGTATCGATGATGTATACCAACTTTCGTATTGAACAGTTGAATGGTTTCCGAGATATGGATCATTATCCATTTTGCTTAAAATTAAAGATAGCCGCCAAGGTTTCCACCCAATCAGGTCCCAGTTCAATAGGCTTCTGGTCCTTGACTAGGTAAATAAGCATACCAAATTTGGAATTTATTAGTGAAACCGTTTTCCGGCTATCTCGGTCACGTACGGACGTACGGACAGACGGACAGACGGATGTACAAGACGACGACTATACCCCATGGCCAAAATTGGTCGAGGGGTAAAAAAACTGGCGGTAGACATTTTCAAAGACTACAAGTGCCTGTAGCTAATCAATATTATAACCGGGAAGAAATGCTTCCAACGATATGTTCAAATATAACATGTGATTGAATCTATTGATAATTAAATGTTGCTGATATGCGTGAAGATCGCGGAATTAATGCAAAATGTTCCTTTTATAAACCACGTCGTTGATACATTTCTCACTAAAATTACTGAAAGTTTGGTCAAATACTTTGCCGTGATCATTACAAAAAATTCGGTTAGATACGCTCGTTGATAAGCTTATGATAAGTTCAAAATGGTGCTATTAACAATTATGCGCAAAAATATATTCGAAAACCAAAGCATTCAAAGTGGCGACACAATGACAACCCGGACGGAAACAGTGAAAATTGTTCCAACATGATAACTCAACAACACTGAAAGACAAATTCCTTAAAATTTAAGGAATATATCTCCGACTATTACACCAGTGGCATATTCCTTAAAATTCAACAAGGAATATTCCGTATAGCCTGTTATGGAACTTCCTCAACATGGTAGCGAATATTCCTTAGTTATGTTGAGGAATATATATTCCGCTGGTGTAATAGTCGGGGAGTATTCCTTAAGCATTTTTTTTCCTGTGAATGATCGTTATAGATACAGACATAAGAAAGATATTGTGTGTCAGCTTGGTGTCAGATATTCAACCAACCTCTTCTGCGAGCAATCACAGTGCTACTTTCGAGTGACGTTTGATCGTCTGCAATATATCTACTGTATGAGCATTGAAAGATATTGAACTTCTCGAGAACTCTTGAGATGTCATAATGATGCTCCGAACAGAATGGATCACGCTGTGGATCGAAGTAAACGTTTGTTTATTAGCAACATCCAAAACTTAGTCAAAACCACTTGAAATGTGGAATAGTTGTTTTCGGTTGGACTGTCACGCATGCCCAGATTGTCATGATCTGTCAATGCAGTACACTTAAAACATCTTAGTCTGATGGAGAATATCAACCCCTGGGGTATAAAAACAACACCAAACACAACCTTTGTTTTAAAGACAATATCATGAAGGCGATCTATCTGTCGTCATCTTTAAGTATGACGAAACCAAGGGCAGATCAAACCATTTTTTAATGAGTACCAATAAGATAGATTGACCATGTGACAAACACAATGGATTTCAAGGGAAAGTTAGTATTCAGTAAAAAATATATACATGCTATCTTAGGATAAACGTAACGTGGGGAATTTTCGTTTTTTTGTTGTTGCTTATATTATGATTGACATTGGATCAGTTTTAAAACATAAGCAACACCTCAAATGCACAGTTTACACCGCCGGGGCCCTTTCTGGTCTGGGCGATTTGTCGTATATCCAGATCACAGCATTGCTGTTTCGCTCCCAAGAAATATCTTATGTTGTCGCCAGGACTCATGAGTCGATTTCTTATTTTCTATTCTGCATTTGAATGCTTTTCTCACGAATGCCAATCAGTTTCATGAAACAACTTTCCTCATGTAGTTAAGGGAATAAGTGGCGAATAGAAGATATAAACACACTGTCAAACAAATATGATCGATCTGTTTTTCTATCAATAATTGGTGAACAATATACCATTTGACACTGTGTTGATACAAGGGCGTCGTGGGAATGTAGACGTGTTTGAAAAGTAATCGTTCTGTTTATAAGATCTTTATAACCGTGACATGGAAATGTTTAATCAACTGTGATTTTAACAAATTTAACCAATGTTTACATATGATTGATATAATGAAAGTCGTCTTCACACCGATGAATGCGACTTAGGCTAGGCCAAACGTTTCGCTCAGGGATATTCGGGCGTCTTTTTAGAACTATAAACGTGAGATCTCACGCACAAATCGAATAAGACATAATTGTAGCCTTAAATAATTCATGATTAACGCGTCCGGCATAGTATTATCTATTCGAATGCATGTGTGAAGGTGTTATGATATATTTGTCTAACAAATGAGTAATGTTGGATAATTCAATAATAAATAAGACAATTACTTGCGCCGTCTCCCTGTCAAAGATCTGCAGTGTTAACTATTAAATGAGCTATTATTCGCGTACTATCATGGGATAATTATAGCGCCACAGATGTAAATCGTATTGTATCTTCTTTCAAGTTATAATAACATAACGCGGTATGTTTATTTAAAGGTGTGGGTTTAACAGGGTTTCTCTGCTATACATCATAGACCATTTGTTTGACCTTTGACATCTTTGATCACTGACCGACGATCACATGATCTCCTTTTGTCTTGCTTGTAGATCCAATGTTTGTTTGGTAGCAAAATAAAAAAACATCCGTTTCTGAAGGCGTGGGAAAGACATGAAACTTTGAATAATCTAACAAATGACACAATCTAATATTTTCAGTCAACATATTTGTCGTCGAGATATTAATTTGATTCAAGGTGTTATCTTTTAAATATATGAATAATTCCATTTTTCCCACGCCTTTATAAACGCAAAGTCTCCATATCTGTCATGATATTACATCGGAATATTATTTTGGTTCAAAGTATCCTAGTTCAGATATATTCAAAATTCCATGCTAAAAACTATACTAAAAAGTCAGAAACAGACGAAAGCCCAATTTCAAAAGTCAGTCGATACAGTTTTACGTCACTTTTGACTCTGAACGTTAATAATGTTAAACTAGGGTATTTTGTCTGTATAGCTTTGCGTGCAGAACTGAATATTTTTTATTTATTTAATTTCTTTTGCTGTACTAATGCAACAACCAAAGCAGTAGCGCTAACTACTTTTTTTACATGATGACGCATCTCTCATATCTCTATGCAGATTAGTGTGAAGTACTACCAAACTATTGTTTGATACTGTAACCACAGTGAGACGTTAAGCAAATATTATCGAACTATATCTATATTACCTAGGCCCTATCTATTTTCTCAAGTTTTGGCGTATATGTATAAAAATATCAAAAGAATACTTTCTGATTGTTTCTTAGATTTGCTCGTAAAGTTCTAAGATCTGTCCCTGTGGGACCCTACTTTGTCGTTGAATGGAAGAGAATTCAATTAATGGTGTTCTTTGTCTGTATAACGATAAGTACTAAATGACAGGTGAACAGGTTAAAAACGACAGGTGAAAGGCTGAATTCTAATGAATAATAAATAATACAAATTGTGGTAAATACCACAAATTATTTTTGAAATGCATAATTCCCATCGAAATATTAGCATACTTCCCGGCATTTGGAAAATTACATAGAAACATATTACAATTACTTATTTTAATTTTTTTATATAGTACTAAATAGTGTGTAGTACATAGTACTACATACTAGGCCAGTAGGATTTTCTATAAACTAAATTGAACCATTTTTTAAAATGATTTGTCCTCCAACAACAACATCACAGCAACGTGCGATAAGATATACAATGTTTAATTTAAACGTTGCAACTTTTGTTGCTGTCCGAAACACAAGATAGAATTTCTAAATAACCTCAGGGCATCAGTTCCAAAGATTCACAATTGACTGCATTTCGGTGTGTTGATAGATAAACTGTAGGGAGTGGCTTACGTCAGTCAACTTCAGTCAGGTTCGACCCGGAAAAAAAACTAACAACCCAAAAGCGATACCGAATAATTCAGTTAACTTTTTTAGAGTTGGAAAAATTTCCTCGCTACCCGAAGAAATAATGCAACAATTCACGTGTCATACGACATCCTTTGATATTTGTCTGCTGAGAGATCGCTATATATTCGACATGTTTCACAATATTATGCCTACCAATGACTTGAATAACCAGATATATGTCAGCTATAATGACTTGGAGATGTGCGGCTTTGGCGTGGATGTGATTGCCTCGGGGACAGATCAAGACATATTCCAAGCAGACCTGAACTCATCGAAACTGATTAGTGACTTTCAAGCCTTTCCACCTCAGGAGACAGTAGAACCGTGGTCTCTGACTAACAGCATCACCGGTGATATCAGCACAGGTCTCTGTGATTTCACATTATATCAACCGTCGTCTGGCCTGACCAGTACGTCTGAAGACAACACAGCGTCATCCATTGTTCCTGGTTCCAGTCCCGTCCTGGCGAATTCCTGGGAGATCAACAACTATAGCCAATGCCAAACAACTTTTGTGAACGGCAGAAAACGGTCGGAGTGTGAACCAGAGTTTTCTTATGGCACGGCGTATAGTGTACCGAGGTGCTCTGAGAACACCCCGCCCCGTGTAGAATCTACCGGAAGTAAATCAAAGAGAAGACGTGTGCAAAACGCCCGCCAGAGAAAAGAGGCCAACGTTAGAGAACGGAAGAGGATGGTTAATCTGAACGAAGCCTTCGACAGCCTGAAATCCAGAGTGCCAACATTTTCCAACGAAAAGCGACTTTCTCGGATGGAAACCCTCCGGCTTGCCATCGACTATATCTCCTTCATGAAAGATGTTCTTGCCGATAAAGATACCTCGAACAATATTGGAAACTGCCAAGACTCTCAAAGTGATCTAGACTCTATTGACATTTCCTTTACTTTAGAGGATCTGGAAGCTTTACAGAAGACAAACACATTGTACAGTTTAGACTATACGGACAGTTCTGATTCAGACATTCCCAGCTCTTGATATAGAACTTTTGTTCGCCTACTCCCAAGAACTGATATGGAGTGCTAATGAGCTTGATAGACTGTGTCTATACATACACCGTACTTGTTTGAAAATTGTGGTCGCGTACAAGGATAATGTAAATGCACGAAGGAAGTCATGGTTTATCTTGGCTGGAAATGCTGTACCTGTTCCACAACTAACTCCCAAGAACTCCTCTTGACTGAGGATGAGTATGATAGGCTGTCTCCAACAACATGAGTTATATTCTTGCTTAAAATTGTTGCCGCGTATAAGGCTGATCCAAATATACCAAGAAAGTGCTAATTTGTAAATGTTACTTCTCCCAATGACCCAACGCATGCGAGAAAACTGCTTCGTTTTCAATAAAATAATCTATTTTGTTTCCAAATTTAATGTTTTGTCATCTGTTGAACAAATAGTGTCGGAAAGACGAAGCTTCAGTCTGTATATATTGAGCTATGTTGTGCTATCGCAGTTGATGGCTGATTACAATGGCGACAGCCACCGTTCTAGGATTGTTGTGCTGCATCACGCGTTGCACATCTTGATTGGCCAATCCCTGCTTCATGCGCTGATTTCGCGTAGGTATGTAGTATGAGGTGTTTCAGTTGTATCTCTGGGGTGAGTGTTGAGTGGGATCATATATTCAAAAAGCGATAACTTTCTCATCTGATCACATATTGAACTAGTCCACTGTCTTGCTATGTATGGATGATGTACGACTGTCCAGTAAGGCATTCTCGTGGCCTCAGATTGTATACTTCCTATACTGTCAGATAATACCGGCGTTACATCGATAGTTTAGAAGGTCACAACCTCGGACAACGAGAGCATGTTGTACGGATATGCCAGCTATAATGATCCACATTGACGAGATCGAGCAATAATATAACATATTCTTCTTAAATATTATTTATATGTTTAGGGGTGGGACCGATGTACGGGAACTATTGGGTTGCAGTCGTCCATTCTGTGGTCATATAGATATGCAACAGAAGACTGTGCAAGAGCACTCCTGACTGCGACAAGTTTCTATGACCTTGTCATATTGATAACAAACTATTACGAGGCAGTCTAACAGGCGCATTGAATGGCTAAACGCAAAATCATGACGCCACTCTCATTGGCCAGAGATTTATTGACTGGGATATATCTTAGGACTTTACGTGCAAACTAAGAAACAATCAGGAACTATTCGTTTGATATTGCGGTACGTTTCCGCCACAGTTCAAGAAAGTTGTTTAGATTATTGCATCGCCTTCAGTTCCACCAAATTACCGATATCTCATGCCAATATCAGTAGTTTACAGGCCTCTGTCTGCTTACGGTTTTAGGCAAATCAGCCTAAAATTACCCCGAGACACTGAGATATCACTTCACAAAGTTTCAGGTTTCAATTTTTCTTATTGTTGAAGTAAAGGGAAAAGTTAACTTAACGAATCTGCACCCCCGCCCCCAACCCCCACCCCTCCCCCCTCCCAAAAAACAATAACATTATTTCGCAAAGCAAAACAGGTTTGAAAGAAGAAGATCGATATGTCCCACGTACGTAACGTATGAGATTCAATCTATCCATAAATCACATTATGATGCAAAGAGGGAAGGGATATTGATGCAGATGTTTCATTCGTAAACGACAGTGGGTGATACATTTATCGCGAAAACTGTGCAACATAATATCTTTGAAAATAATTTGCCGTTCCAGATAGATACGCTAGTAGTGTCTGACAAGTTTGGGACTGTCAATACTGAGATAAAGTGTGGATAATGCTAAGACAATGGTTAGTCAATGTCATGAAATAAATCAAGACGACGCAATTAACATTTATGCGCGAAACAGCTGGCTTATGTTCCAATATCCCCACATTCAAAATGGCGACACATTGAAAACCAAGACAGAAACAGTGGAAATTGTTCCAACATGATTATGATATCTCAACTCAGATCGTCAAACATTCATAAGAAAGTTATTTGGTGTCAGCTCAGAGAGAGAGAGAGAGAGAGAGAGAGAGAGAAAATTAAGTTTTAATGTCGCGTTCAGTAATATTTCAGCTATATAGCGACAATCAAACAAAATTCTAAGAATTCAAGTTAATAACTCAGTAAACTAATGCATTAAAAACATGAAAATACATTAAAATTTAAACAACAAACCGATCTCTCTCAAATAATCTAAAATACATTCTTCTTTTACTCGACTAAAAAGATCTTCCAATGTAGCTGCTCGAGCTCAGAGTGACGTATGATTTTCGATATATAAAACTCCGCGCGACATCTTGAGACGTCATAGCGATGCCCCGGACAGAATGGATCATGCTGTGGCTCCAAGTGAACGTTTGGTTATTAGCAAAACCAATAACTTAGTCAAAACCACTTGAACTGTCGAATAGTTCTTTTGGGTTGGACTCTCACGCATGTCCAGTGTGTCATGATCTGTCATATGCAACACACTTGAAACAGCTTAGTCTAACGGAGAATATCAACCCCTGGGGTACAAAAAACAACATCAAACACACGTTTGTTTTAGAGACAATATCATGAACGCGATCGATCTGTCGTCATCTCAAAACCAAGGGAGATCAAACCATTTGAAAATAAGTATCCTGGCAGGTTATCTTTCTGTGTTCATATCGATATATTGGTTAAACAGACCATTGCTTAACCAGATCTTTCCGTACCTTTCAGATGCAAAAGAGTTGACGGTAACATCCCAAAACAGTGTCTATATTGGAGCACTGCTTGCAACATTACCATCTACAAATATCCGATAATTTGACCATGCGTATTTTCATATCAATCATTTTGTAGGGGTGAGAGAATATAAGAAATAACATGGATTTCAACAGGGAATTAGTTCAGTCAATAATGTGCCCTCAATATGCTATGTTATAGAAAACATGAGCAGTGTGACTAACGTCACAGGACCTATGAAGTAGGGTAGGCATTAGGACTCCGACGCGCACTGAGCTCTTGGAAATCCCCCCGCCCCAATTTGAAATCCTGACTATATATTAAGATGGGCATGGCCCAAGTCAGAATCACCAGTGATTTTCATCAAAAATCACCAGAAATTTTCATCTAAAGTAGGTCAGCTCAGAACTTGCTGGTAACAGTCCCCTAATGCACCTTCATGCAAAAAAATCAAGATTCTAATGTCAACGGTTCTCCTTATTTTGCGGACGAAAGGTCTCGGATGGACTGACTGACTAGCGGACAATTTGCAGATGGTAGGCTACTTCGTAGGAAAATTAACAGGTGAAATTTCAATTCCATTTGGTTACATTTCCACCGCACGTATACTGATGGACGTCAACTACAAAAATGGGCCCGAATGGCAATCCGAATAAGTGTCAAGATCGCATGTTAAGCGATAGAAGAAATCCTCAAATCCAACAATTAAATCAGCTGAAAATCAAGCGCAAATTTGAGATTTTCTGTCAACAGGTGAAATTCTAGCTGTTGATTAGTTTTGAATGGTATTCCAGGCCCAGTATTCATTCTAAATTGATATGAATGCTCATTCGTCTATAATGGTAGGTTTCATGGGATATATCGCGTGACTTCCGGTATAAACGAAATGGCAATGTTGGCCCCTATCTGACCTCGGCGATTTGTCGTATAACACAAAATTGCTGCTTCGCTCCCAGGAAATAGCTTATTTTGTATCTAAAACCCTAATTTGACAGCTGAACTGTTATTAAGGTCTTTACCTTTGATTGGTCGTATTGAAAACCAATAACTATACCCATTTAGCTGATATAATCGATAGCACACGTTTTAGACTTTTTACTAAATTTCCCTTGGTTAAACGCATTGCTTCTTGTTACTGAGACATGCACGGGGTGCCGTTTAAATATGTGTCGTATAGGAAGCCCATATTAGCCAATATCATCAATCGCATTGTTTTTTCATAAATTTTCATAAAACAACATTTCACATGTAGTTAAGAGTATAAGTCGCGAATAAAAGATAAAAACATACTGTCAATCAAATTTGATTGATCGGTTTTCTATCGATAATCGATGGACAATAATCATTTGACACTGTGTTTACACATCGAGAGCCGTGGAAGTTAGATGTGTTTGAAACGTAATCGACCTGTTTATAAGATCATCCTAACGATGGCATAGAAATGAGTATACTCAAATGTGATTTCATCTGATCCAACCATGTTTACATGTTTGATATAGAGGAAGTTGTCTTTCCACCGATAAATGTGACACAGTTGAATTTTGGACCCTCGGATATTTTTTTTCCAAAACATTTGTTTTATTTTTCTCCAAGCTAAAGTGAAATACAGATTAGGTACGAATACATGTCTAAATGTATCCAAGCATACCATAAGCTATATTGGGCGCGAATAAGTAATATCGAAATAATAATTGCACAATTACTTGTTACATGTTCAAGATCTAAAGTATTTTAAGTGCAAGATTATTCACGTAATACTGTATCGTGGGAGAAATATAATTATCGTCCGGTACCTCCTATCGTGTTATAAAAACATTGAGCGATAACTTTATTTAAAGGTGTGAGGTTTACCGAGTTCCTCTGATTTTCACCAATGAGAAGTTGTTTGAACTTTGACATTTATAGTCATCGATCGACGATCTCGTTGTCTCGGTCGACAACTCAGTTAATTTTTATTTGAGAAGGGACCTGAAATATCCGCTTCCGAAGGCGTAGGAAAGAAGGAACAATTGCTAACCATTAAGATGGCTACTTGTGCTGACTTGCCAAACTGTACGCGAGAGGCTCGTACATGATTTTTTCGTTATTTTGGGATTACACTCTCTTAGTATAGCACACATTCTATTGCTGAAAATCCCATATACGATTCGAACCACTAGAGTAAGGCACCCAACCGCCAGCTCTAGATGTCGACGAACTAATCCGCCCGGCCAACGGACCTCCCACAAAAATAGGAGGTAGCAGACCGGGTAGTCTTGAAAGCGAATGTACATGTTTTGATGACCGTAATGACACAGCTTTCGTAGCAGAATACATAAGAAGATATTTTGTCATTTAGAAAGGGATCGGTATTTTCCGTTATTTTGGGATAACACTCTCTTAGCATAGCAGCAAAGCACAGATTCTAGCGCTGAAAATTGATCGAGTCCAGAGCGGTATTAGAACCAGCGACCGCCAGAATAAGGCGCCCAACCGCCAGCACCAATTGTCGGCGACCTAAACTACTCGACCAACAGGCTCAACTTCCCGAAAGATTTCTACCTAAACGATCAACCATATCATGACGTTGGCCAATACTCTGACATTTATTTATTTATTTATTTGAATATAATTAGAGCCTCTACAACATCAATGCCTCAGCCGTCTGAGATATAGGTAGTTCTTTCAATCTAGAATTCGTGCAGTATACGGCCAGAATACTAAATTGTATTTTTAATGGAACATTTCTTTATGGCAGACGACAAGGAGTTGTAACGGCACTTTGACGTACACCAATCAATATTAATATCAACCAAACACATTGATTAATAATTAAATTCGATGTGGTAGGCGTATGGCATATGCTAACAGATGTAGCCCTCAATTGCCTGTCACGTATACCCACAGATGAGTGGGACGAGTGAGCCTCTAACTCCAGCAGGCACAATACTCCAACGGATGATGACATATTTTCCTAAATATTTATTTGACATCACCTCAACAACAACAACAACAACAACAACAATTCTATGAAATGTCATAATGATTTAGGCACAGGTAACAATATTCGTGGTTGACAGAAGATATATAGCAACAACATTTTTGCTTACATGTACCTAGTGTGATATTTCGGACAAATTCTGATTTAAACGATATGTATCCTAGGACCCAGTAGGACTATAGCATATATTGTGGAAAGCTCAAGTAGTGGAAACAAAAATATCTAGGAAGCAGAACAGACCCATCCCCAGGCTTGGACCGGTCTCAAATAGCCCAAGTCAAGTAGGCGTAGGAGAACAAACACCTGATGATAGGTGTTCATATATATGTGACTGGAATATTGACTGTGATATCGACCGACACGGGCGATTAAGAGGGAGGTGGACCGTTCAAGGGTTTGATCGACTTTACATTAATTGTGACACAATAAATACCTAACGTCAAATTTATTGTATTCTGTTGATTAGCTGGTATCAGTAATAAATAGACAAATTACACTTATATTTGTTGTGTAGAAATACGACAATTGAGACCTGTGCATGAAGCATCTGATGCAGAACCAGAGGTTTAAATGACATCTGATTTATCTACCAAAGCAGCATATCGTTTAGAAAGACTATGAAGTTATAAAAGTCATGAACAAAACATAAACAAAAAGAAAGATCTCATTACAAATTGATTTCTGTATCCCAGGTGAATAAACAAATTCCACCTACAGCAAGCAACTAAATAATTAAAATCAACAGTGTCCAGTGGTACCTCCTTAAATTATATCGGTGGATCAAAGATAACCATAAAATCTTATTCAAACAGTTTTTCAGAATATTCCTATAATCTGTCGTAGCGGGGGATATTAGTCACACGTAACTCTCAAAAGTCAGACTGAATAGGACGAGAAGGCGACCTATTGTCATCGTTAATATCCATTCTTTGAAAAAACATCTACTGGGGGGAAAGTGACAGGTGCAATTGTGTCGTTCTTTTCCTTCAGTTTTCCATTGAACATTGAAGATAGAATTTGCTCGATTTGTACCAAAGGTGGTGAATTTAACGTACCGTTTTGGTAGATCGCCCGTTAATGATTATTCAAGAAATGAAATGTTCCAGTTGGTATGAACTTATTTCATACTGAAAATCGCTCAATGGCGGACAATGCGCCCGGTCATATAGTCAATTCTTCAAGAATTTGTATGTGTATAATCGAATGATTCAATATGGCGTTAGTTTGGTTAGATTTGGTGCCACCTTAAATGTCAACCAGTAACAATAATGCACGAATAATAGTTGGAATTATATGTTCGTGCCGACGATTCCAAAAATGTGTAGGGAATTTTGGACGGACTGTTATACTCTCTTTAAATAGCAAAAACACAAATCCATCCAAATTCATTTGAGCCATTGGGCAAGGATAGGAAATCCGAATTCTTTGTGAGGAATATGTCAAGTATAAAATATTCGACTTAAATCTCTGATATCTCCACCAGCCGTACAATAATTCCGTCGTTTGATTTAGAACTGCAGATTTGTCCAGACACTTGAATTGCTTTCGGTAATGCAAAAAGTATTAACTACAAAGGAGTAACAACCCGGCTGAGGGCGTGTCTTGTGCTAATCAACAGGTGGTCGCATGCCGCCTGTGTCCGATATCTGTCGGCAACAGAAGCGCGTGCCACTTAGTCACGTGATAATAATTTTGAATCTGGGTAATATATAAGAGTCGTGATATTGTAGCAAGAATATTCATAACCCGGATTTACATAAGATAAACACATCATCCGATCATTTCTAAAATATGTCAACGTTCGACGATATGTTTGAAGGTTCTATGGCTACAACAGTCTACGACAACCAACAGGTCTTCCCAGTGTACGAAAACTTGGAGCTCTATGGTTTTGGTTTGGAAACTGCGTTGGGAGATACAGCTAGAGATATGTCAACAACACATCCAGACATTCCAAATCTCTTCACCGACTTGATCACATTTCCACCTCAGGAGACAGTCGACCTGTTGTACATGTCCAATGAGGGTAACACTGGAGTCGAACTCTGTGATTTGACCTCATACCAGCCGCTGTCAAACAGCCCGAATGAAGATGACACGATATCCAGAGTTTTAAGTTCTAGCTTCAGCCCCGTGGTATTGGCCTCCAACTGGCCCACAGAGGATAAACTGAGTGAAAATACCCAAAATAGCCATAATATTTACCACACAAACTTCTCGAGGGGTAGAAAACGGCCGGCCTGTGAGCCCAGCAGCCCGAACACCATGATGGGAATTGTACCACAGTTCACAAATGATGTTCCACCCAAAGTAGAATCTACCGGAAGTAAACCGAAGAGGAAACGTGTGCAAAACGCGCGCCAAAGAAAAGACGCAAACGTGAGAGAGAGGAAGAGGATGGATAGTCTCAACCAAGCCTTCGACAGCCTGAAATCCCGAGTACCGGCGTTTACATGTGAGACACGACTTTCCCGTATAGAAACTCTCCGACTCGCCACTAAATACATCTCCTTCATGACAGAGATTTTAGCGGACAAAACGCCGTTCAAAAGTAATGGGGATAGTTCGTTGAAAGTATGTGTTCCCGACATCACCGATATGCCGTTCAGTTTAGAGAATTTAGATGTGTTCGAAAATACCTCTCTGTGTAGTTTGAATATAGACAGTTGTGATTCCGGGCATTCCAGTTCGTGATGTGAACAATTATTTTTCCTTCAAATCATATGGACCACACACAGAGCGTGACAGAGATACAGTATACATTAAAATACTGCATCGAGGAACTCTTGCTTACAAACTGTTGTCTGCTTGCTGTGTACTCGAACTGACGGCGTGGAATGAAAAAAAAACGTTTTAGATGAATTACTTATGCGGAACTTCATTACAGACAACGACTGCCTAATGAGTGTTGAGACTGACGCCTGTGTTAAAATACAGTGTAGTATTGTATCACGATTAAGATTGCATATACAGACTACACGTTGTCGTGTGCCGTCCAAGTGTGAAGATTGTTGTGTAATTCGTATCTGCTCATTATTATATCAATATAAATTACTACGAAAGTGCTATTCGTCTTTTTAAAAGAAGTTTTGTTTTACTAATGATGCTAATGCGGAGAAGAAATATGAGGCTCTGACACGTTCAATAAAATATTGTATCTTGTAACAATAAAGGCGTTTTGACCATGTTCATATTATCTTGGTATTAAATCACTAACCACGTCGAAAGATGTTGTGTTGAGGACGACTGTGTCAGAATGGTGCAGTTCGAATTGGGCCAAGTGCACTTGTTTTTTGCTAGTGTACACCAATTACCATCCCATATCTCAGTTGTCGACATCGAATATATAGTGGCGGCAGCTAATCTTATCAATAACAGACCTGTTAAATATGCTGATGATGTTCCGTTTTAGTTACCAACATAGCTTTAAACCCAACTGACAAGTCAACAAATATTCTGTTTGTATCTGTCGCGCATTTACCAGTGGCTTAGGAAGCGGGGGCGGGCGGGGGCACTGGCACATGGACGCTGCTGGAGGAGTGAAAAATACTCTCAACGTCAGGCATTCTGTGTATTTAATAAAATCAACTGTGATGGATTAAAGGAAACAAAATTTTGTTCCTGTTTTGCACAGGTACATATATCTTGTTTGAGCTGTTCTCAAATAGGAAATTTTCATTTAAATTCTCAATTTGTATAATCTGCTATAAATATATCACAATTAGGATGCAGAATAAATTTAAATGGAAAGATTTGAATAAATTGTTCCAATTTATTATTATATTTTTAAATGGCTTTTTGAAACTGTTAAAACGGCAAGTTATGGTAAAGAACATTACCTCGAACAAATGGACAAAACGCGCTAGATTGCAGGAAATTAAACCAAAACTTTAGAAAATTTACGGAGAAGGCATGACCATCTAAGATTGCCCGGGATGGTGAAAATTTTCACAGTTGTTGCCCCCCCTCCCCCCCGCCCCCCCCCCCACATTTATGAAGACCTTCCTACGCCATTGTCTGTACAACCTTTGTTGATTAACCAATTGATTTGCGAAACGTCATCAATAAATAAAGAAGTCTCTATCCGTAAGCATTTCGTTTGGTCAACAGAAAATACCAATAATCATAAGAAATTGAAATGTCACTCGATTTTTGTCGGTCCGACTGTCGTGTATCTTCCGTCTGTTATCATCTGTCTGTCAAAATCCGACGTACATCTTAAGCAATTCAAGTCACTGTCTAATAGATTCCTCATTGCTTCAGATAAACCGACCAGTGATTATAATACGAAATGCAATGTATCAAAAACAGATTTATTTATTCCCACGAATGTCAAGTGTTTTTCCTCATGCGGGTGTACAATGCACATTCCCCGTTGTTCTTTAATTACTACATAAAAGTCAAATATAAACCTTTGTGATTTTTCATAATGTCAATGATATCTGATCGATCTGTTCGTTCGCCGATGGTGTTCAGTCATTGATTGACATCATACAGACCAGCCCTACAAAAGTATAATCATCAAAATCATAACAGGAGAACGTATAACCGATTGCCATTTCATTAAAGCTATGAAAACACAATTATCCTTTTGTAGTGCGGGTGACAACTTTGATAGCTGCATGCATGGGAAGGATCAAGTCTGACTTTTGACCTTTGACATCGGTTGTCTGGCTTTATTAACTATTCGCCATGTTTACACTTTTTGTGTCAGTATGTGCCAGTATGAAGTATGATGACTTCATACTGACACATACTGACTTCATACTGACGCATGAAAAAATACACATCATTATGATATGATGAAAGCTTGTTCCGTTAACGGGGATGAGCAGTGAGTAAGACTATTGGATGAGTTTTCTACACAGTACCTTTCGATTCATTGATATCTACAAAATACATTGCTGAATGGATTAGATAAAACCATTCGAACGTACAGTCTTAGAAGGTCTGACATGTGAAATATTTGGTATTTCAGTCCACACAAGCGAAACCAAAGACACAGAACCAACCAACTATATGGTTCCATATAAAATTAAAATTTCAAAACGGTTCCACACTGAGCCATGTGTTTTCCTCAAGGGACTGATTTGGGTTTATCAGGTTAGAGGAATCCCGGTCTCTAAAATGGAGGCAAAAAGGGTCGTTTTCGCTCAATAAATCAGTTCGCATAATGAATTCAGCAAAATCCTCTTGAGGCGCATACAGACATATCTATCCGCATTAAATGCTAGTAAAAAAGTAAATTGGCATCTCTAATTTGCATAATAATAGGCCAAACATCCTTCGCGCTGTTTAAACAAGATTGGCTGGTTCTTCACATGGCACATTAATGTTATGACATGGATCAATTGATAAATCAATGCGCCTGAAATTTTGATGCATTGGTTAAGAAGGAATCATAAGTGATTGAGCAAAAATAACCTTTTTACCTCCATTTTAGAGAGCGGGATCGCCCTAACCTATTTATGTGGAGCTACTTTCGTTCCGCTGTATATTCGGTTCCCGATTATTATATGTTTGTATAATACGACACCAAACAGTACGAAATTGTTGAAAGAACCAAATTTGTTATTTTAACAATTTCACCATGAATCAAAATTTTCTAAACAGAGCTGATAATATTTTTCCCCATCCGGCCCGGCGGGCGATTCGCCCTATGCTCTTTCTATCCGAAGAGTAAATGCTTGCTGCAAATGAGACACGTTGCCAAGCACCAAAATAAATTAAATGTTTCCATCATGTTTCGATTTGGACATAATTGAAAACGAATTCCAATTGATTTTTATAATAAATTTTCCACATCGCTATAGATATGGATAATTGGTAAATTAAAGATAAAAGCTAATGCCAATCTCAGACAGTTGAATATAAAGTCCATGTGCAAATAAAATACATATTTCGTGTTCAACAATGTGACACTTTTTTTACAAGGGGTCGTGAAAAACATGTGTTCAAAATGTAATACATGTTGTTACACGATCATCAGATTCATAACGTGGGATCGAGTAATTTCATCAGAGCTACAAAACTTTATTATTCGTTTTTATCACAGGTGACAGGAGATTGGGCCCCAAGACTGAATCGAGATTTTGAACACGTCGACTTCAGGAATTAGTCCACCAGTAGCCAACTTCGAGATAGTCTTTTTAATCTGACGGCATGCACTGTAATCTTTTGTTCTTCTATTCTAAAAAATACTATATTTTAGGACAATTTGAAGTCAAATTTTCGAAAACCAAATTATAATAATTTTTCCTATTAATGGTTATCAATTATTCAATGGTCAAATCAGATGGTACGTACAGAGGTCATTGCATGTGCGCTAAATTTAGTTATCACTAAATAATCTTGTTGATGGTCGTTTTGAATCAACTCGTTGATGGAGTTGCACCCGAACGATCAGCTATATCACGATATTGACCAATATATACTTTGCCATATGGAAAACCAATATTCTCCTTTATTTAGATATAATTAGAGCATCAGTCATCATGAGTGTATCAGCTGTGTAAGATGAAAAGTCATTTTATTAAAACAGTTCTTTGTGACAGAGAAGGATGTGCACGATTCTCTGACGTATGATAAACAATCAAGATAAACAACTCGAATGAACACATCAATATATTTAACTACGTTGTGGGAGGTGAATATCAAATGTAATATATGTAATTTAGCATTGGCTGACACGTGACTTACCCGTACATCCCGCCTCTAATTCCAGCACGTGCAGTGCTCCACCCCTTTGATGATATCTTGATCAAAATATTTACTTGGCATCATTTGAAATGTCAGTATGATATAGATACAGGTACCATATTGGTCGTTGACACGAGCACAAAAGTAACATCGATCGTGGATTGTAATTTTAGCCACAATATTTTACTTTCGGTTTTTAAATGATATTTGGAGCAAATTTCTGTTCAAAAGCAAATCTGTATTCTAGCATTCAATAGGTTGTATGGATTTTCCTATAACCTATATAGTTAAATGTGTGCAACTATATATATAATTGTCATTCTGTTCTATTTTTTCGAGAAACTCTTATTGAATGTTATTGTAGATATATGACTGCTTCAGTTTAAATGAGGGAACTACAAGGTAGCAGCCCCAGTATATTAGAGTACGACGATATTTCGAGCGAGTAGCTGATGCCCCTATTATATGTGATATCGATCGACATGGGCGATTAAGGAGAGAGTAGACAGTTCAATGGTTTGATTGAATGCACAATAGTGGTGACACAATAAATACCTAACCGCAATACGTCTGATATCTGTAGATTAGGAACACAGTAATAAAGAGGCAAAGTAAATACGTTATCACTTGTTTGTAGTGGAGAAATATGATCGTAATGACCTGAGCAATAAACCAAAGGATAAAGCACCAAAATATCCATTGCCAGGCATTTTTATTTGCAGCGTCGTTCAGGACAGCTCTAATTGTTGCTATATTTCAGGTGAATCAACAAATTACAAATAACATGCAACATGTTTAATTAAAACAACAACGTCCCGCGATCTCTCCCAAATATCGGTGTATCAAAGAAAATCCTCAAATCTGACTAAAACAGTATTTCAAAATATTCGTATAATCTGTCCTAGCGGAGGACAGTATAGTAGCGCGTAACTGTCAAAAGATAGACTTTAAGGAGAATTAGGACCTTTGAGATTTTGGAAAATTTTGGCGAAGCCTAAATTTCCAAAAACGCCCCTCATCATTATAATGAGCAAATTTTATGACACAATGATACCATGAGACATGAAATGACAAAAAATGTATTTTTTTTTTGAAAAATGTTTTCAATACCTTTGTGAAGCAAAAAAAGAAACGAAATGACAAAGATTTTCGGAAGCGACTTTCAGAAAATAAATACTATTACAGGCCAGGAAAAGGAAAAATAAAATGCCTCAACTAAGTTTTGGAGATCCTACGAGCAAAATTATCCATTTCGCCTGAAGCACGTGGCCGTACTTTCATATTCGACTGTGCACGTGAACACAAAACACCGTTGAAATTTCGCCATTTTGCCTCCGACGTCAAACGAAAATAAAGATAATTCAATATAAAATAAATTACAGCAGATATGAAATTCAATTTTTCCACAAATACACAGGTAGATACGTACTTTTAAGTCCATTTGTTGGCAAAGAAATCGAATTCAGCGCTTTGAAATCACACAGGTGGAACCAAGTGACAGCGTGCTTCTTTCCCAAACAAGGTGACCATCACATGTTAATAATATTCATACGCTCAAATAGGCATGTCGAACATATCGTCCATAACATGTATAAACATCAAAGAGGCATCAATATCATCAATCGCATTGTTTTTTCATAAATTTTCATAAAACAACTTTTCACATGTAGTTAAGGGTATAAGTGACGAATAAAAGATAAAAAACATACTGCCCATCAAATTTGATTGATCGGTTTTCTGTCTATAATCGGCGGACAATAATCATTTGACACTGTGTTTACACATCGAGAGTCGTGAGAAATTAGATGTTTTTGAAACGTAATCGATCTGTTTATAAGATCACCCCAACGATGGCATGGAGATTACGCTACTCAAATGTGATTTCATCTCATCCAACCATATTTATATGTTTGATATAGAGGAAGTTGTCTTTCCATCGATAAATGTGACATAGTTGGATTTTAACTCTCGGACATTTTGTTCCAAAAAGATTTGTTATATTTTTCTCAAAGCTAAAGTGAAATACAGATTAGGTACGAACACATGTCCAAATGTATCCAATTATACAATAAGCTATATTGCGCGCGAATAAGTAATATTGAAATAATAATTAGACAATAACTTAAGATCTAAAGGGTTAGCTATTAAATGCAAGATTATTCGCGTAATACTGTATCGTGGAAAATGGTTTATAATTATCGTCCTCTACCTTCTATCGTGTTATAAAAACATTGCGCAATAACTGTATTTAAAGGTGTGAGGTTAACCGAGTTCACCAATTGCGCAATAACTGTATTTAAAGGTGTGAGGTTAACCGAGTTCACCAATGACAAGTTGTTTGAACTTTGATATTTATGGTCATCGATCGACGATCTCGTTGTCTCGGTCGACAACTCAGTTAATTTTTATTTGAAAAGGGACCTGAAATATCCGCTTCCAAAGGCGTGGGAAAGAAGGAACAATTGCTAACCATTAAGATGGCTACTTGTGCTGACTTGTCAAACTGTACGCGAGAGGCTCGTACAGGATTTTTTCGTTTTTTTGGGATTACACTCTCTTAGTATAGCACAGATTCTATTGCTGAAAATCCCATATAGGATTCGAATCAGCGACCACCAGAGTAAGGCACCCAACCGCCAGCTCTAGATGTCGACGAACTAATCCGCCCGGCCAACGGACCTCCCACAAAAATAGGAGGTAGCAGACCGGGTAGTCTTGAAAGCGAATATACTATATGTTCTGATGACCGTAATGACACAGCTCTCATAGCAGAATACATAAGATATTTTGTCATTTAGAAAGTGATCGGTATTTTTCGTTATTTTGGGATAACACTCTCTTAGCATAGCAGCAAAGCACAGATTCTAGCGATGAAAATTGATCGAGTCCAGAGCGGGATTAGAACCAGCGACCGCCAGAATAAGGCGCCCAACCGCCAGCACTATTATTTTCGGCGACTTTAACCACTCGACCAACAGGCTCAACTTCCCGAAAGATTTCTACCCAAACGATCAACCATATCATGACGTTGGCCAATACTTTGCAATTTATTTATTTATTTAAATATAATTAGAGCCTCTACAACATCAATGCCTCAGTCGTCTGAGATAGGTAGTTCTTTCAATCTAGGATCCATGCAGTATACGGTCAGAATACTAAATTTTATTTTTAATGGAACATTTCTTTGTGGCAGACGAGGAGGAGTTGCAACGGCACTTTGGCGTATACCAATCATAATTAATATCAACCAAACACACTAATTAATATTTAAATTCGATGTGGTAGGCGTATGGCATATGCTAACAGATGTAGCCATCAATTATCTGTCGCCTACCCGCAGATACCCCGTCTCTAACTCCAGCAGGCACAATACTCCAACAGATGATGACAAATTTTCCTAAATATTTATTAGACATCACCTCAACAACAACAACAACAACAACAACAATTCTATGAAATGTCATGATTTAGGCACAGGTAACATATTAGTGGTTGACACAAGATATATAGCAACAATAGTTTTGCTTATATGTATACCTAGTGTGATATTTCGGACAAAGCCTGGTTTAAACGATATGTATCCTAGGACCCAATAGGACAATAGCATATATTGTGGAAAGCTCAAGAAGTAGAAACGAAAATATCTAGGAAGCAGAAGAGACCCATCCCCAGGCTTCGACCGGCCTCAAATAGCCCAGGTCTGGTACGGTTAGGAGAACAAACACCTGATGATAGGTGTGCATAATTATATGTGACTGGAATATTAACTGTGATATCGACCGACACGGGCGAAGCGATTAAGAGGGAGGTTGACAGCGCAGTGGCTTGATCGACTTCACATCAGTTGTGACACAATAAATACCTATCATCACAATTATTTTATTCTGTTGATTAGATGATATCGGTAATAAATAGGCAAATTACACTTATTTGTTGTATACAAATATGGCATTTGTGACCTGAGCATGAAACATCTCATGCAGAACTAGACGTTTAAATAACATCTGATTTATCTACCAAAGCAGCATCGTTTAAAAGGACAGCTGCTATGAAGTTATAAAAGGCATGAACAAAACATAAACAAAAAGAAAGATCTCATTACAAATTGATTTCTGTATCCCAGGTGAATAAACAAATTCCACCTACAGCAAGCAACCAAATAATTAAAATCAACAGTGTCCCGTGGTACCTCCATCAGTTATATCGGTGGATCAAAGATAACCATAAATTCTTATTCAAACAGTTTTTCTAAATATTCCTATAAAGTGACATAGCGGGGGATAGTAGTCACACGTAACTGTCAAAAGTCCGGCTGAATGAGACTAGAACGTAACCTAATGTCATCGTTAATATCCATTCCTTCGAAAAACAATCTACTGGGTGGAAAGTGACAGGTGCAAATTTGTTGTTCTTTTCCTTCTGTTTTCCATTAAACATTGAAGATAGAATTTGGTAAATTTTATGTACCGTTTTGGTAGATCGCCCGTTAATGATTATTCAAGAAATGAAATTTTCCAATTGGTATGAACTTATTTCAAAATCGCTCAATGGCGGACAATGCGTCATGCAATATAGTAACACATCTCAAAGAACTGGTATGTGTATAAACGAATGATTCAATATAGCGTTAGTTTGGTTAGATTTGGTTCAATCTTAAATGCCAACATCTAATAATAATGCACGAATAACATTTGGAATTATATGTTCGTCTCGATGATTCCAAAATTGGAAGGAAATTTTGGGCGGACAGTTATACTCTTGAAGAAATGATATTAGATATGGCGTATAGCCCGCCAATGAACATATATAGATATGAAATGGTTTTTGAGAGAGAAAGAATAAATTCTTTTACTCTTTCTCTCTCAAGAATCATTTCATATGTTATACTCTTACATCTCTCTGAATAGCAAAAACTCAAATCCATCAAAATTAATTGGAGCCATTGGGCTAGGATTTAGGGAATCCAAATTCTACGTGATTAATATGTTAAGTATAAAATATTCGACTTTGATCTCTGATATTTCTACCAGGCGTACAATAATTCAGTCGTTTGATTTAGAACTGCAGATTTGTCCAGATATATTATGGCAATACAAAAACTATTAACTACGAGAGAGTAACACATCCCGGCTGAGGGCGTGTCCAGTGCTAATCAACAGGTGGTCGCGTGCCGCCTCTGTCAGATATCTGTCGGCATTAGAAGCGCGTGCCACTTAGTCACGTGATAATAAATTTGATTCTTGGTAATATATAAGAGTCGTGATATTGTAGCAAGAATATTCATAACCCGGATTTACATAAGATAAACACATCATCCGATCATTTCTAAAATATGTCAACGTTCGACGATATGTTTGAAGGTTCTATGGCTACAACAGTCTACGACAACCAACAGGTCTTCCCAGTGTACGAAAACTTGGAGCTCTATGGTTTTGGTTTGGAAACTGCGTTGGGAGATACAGCTAGATATATGTCAACAACACATCCAGATATTCCAATTCTCTTCACCGACTTGATCAAATTTCCACCTCAGGAGACAGCCGACCTGCTGTTCATGTTCAATGAGGATAACCCTGGAGTCGAACTCTGTGATTTGACCTATCAGCCGCCGTCAAACAGCCCGAATGAAGATGACACAATAACCAGAGTTTTAAGTTCTGACTTCAGCCCCGTGGACTTGGCCTCCAATTGGCCCACAGAGGATACACTGAGTGGAAATACCCAAAATAGCCATAATATTTACCACCCAAACTTCACCAGGGTTAGAAAACGACCGGCCTGTGAACCCATTAGTCCGAACACCATGATGGGAATTGTACCACAGCTCACAAATGATGTTCCACCCAAAGTAGAATCTACCGGAAGTAAACCGAAGAGGAAACGTGTGCAAAACGCGCGCCAAAGAAAAGACGCAAACGTGAGAGAGAGGAAGAGGATGGATAGTCTCAATCAAGCCTTCGACAGCCTGAAATCCCGAGTGCCGGCGTTTTCATGCGAGACACGACTTTCCCGTATAGAAACTCTCCGACTCGCCACTAAATACATCTCCTTCATGACAGAGATTTTAGCGGACAAAACGCCGTTCAAAAGTAATGGGGATAGTTCGTTGAAAGTATGTGTTCCCGACATCACCGATATGCCGTTCAGTTTAGAGAATTTAGATGTGTTCGAAAATACCTCTCTGTGTAGTTTGAATATAGACAGTTGTGATTCCGGGCATTCCAGTTCGTGATGTGAACAATTATTTCTCCTTCAAATCATATGGACCACACACAGAGCGTGACAGAGATACAGTATACATTAAAATACTGCATCGAGGAACTCTTGCTTACAGACTGTTGTCTGCTTGCTGTGTACTCGAACTGACGGCGTGGAATGAAAAAAAATTTTTTTGATTGAAATTGTAGTTTAAGGGCCGCTTCCCATTCGGATTTCGCGGCCCATCAACTCAATGTTTTATTCGATTCTCGCGGTACATTACGTTGTTTATTGAATATCTTTTCCAGCGCTAAATATATAAATAAATAAATAAATAAATAGATAAATAATAAATAACAATGAGAGATTAGTAGGAGATATAAATAGAAGTAAATAGGAATCGCTATATGTACAAGTTCGTAAGTCCCTTTCTGTTTTTTTTTTTTTTTTTCTTTTTGATTAAGTTATACTGGTAATTGTGAGTTCACTGTAATCGCGTGTATGATTCCTTTGTCTTGGTACCCCATAGTACGCACAAAGCCGTCCAGAAAAAACTGGGAGAACCAGGGCGTCTTCAGGGTTCTTAGAGCCGACTTCCCGACTGACGCCCTCGGGAACAGGGGGTCCTTCCAGAAATCTGTGCCTGTAACAATTGCTTGGAGTGGGTATTGGGGTACAGAACGGCAGGTCTACGTTCTATATTGCGTGAAAGTCAAAGGATCATATTCTGTGTCGAGGCGTCAGTTGGGTAACATCAAAGGGGTAGCGTGTCCGGAGTGGTCTAGGGTCGAGTATTCTGATTCTGGGTGTTCTTGCTATGCGGCGTTGTCACTCAAGGCGCTTTTAGTATTCTTGTAATCGTCATCCGTCTTCTGTTTTAGGTCTTGTCCAACTCGTCTATGGTCTTCGGTGTGCCTGTATCATATGAAATAGAAGGCTTGTAGTCATTCTTGTTTTCTATTGTTTTTCGATGCAATAATTTGATATATCTTCCTCACAACAACAGGCACCCCCCGACCGTCGGTCACATAATATGAATAGCAATATATAATTAAGCGAGTAAATAGATGGACAAATGGATAAATAACTAAAGATTTCGATGGATTCTTGATGGCCATAAAGAATTTGTAGGACAATGAGATAGACGGCCCTCAGTATCAAGGTAACTCCGCCATCACCATTTCCTATATTTTATGCCGAATACTGCTCGCTATATGCGATTTGGCCGTGCTATTGTTGTCGTGAATTTAATTAGATTTGGCCATCGTTTGTTTTGTAGGACAGTGGAACAGACGGCCCTCAGTATCAAGGTAACTCCGTTGTTGCCATGCCTATTTTATTTCTAAATGAGTCTGTGACATTTTGGCCGGATGTTATGTATGGATAGTTATTATGGCCATAATGTTTTGTATGGTTATGGTGCACACGGCCCTCAGTATCAAGGTAACTCCGATGCAACCATACCATTTGTTTAAGTCAGAAGAATGATTTGGCCTCTATCAAATCGTGTGATAGTACTTGGTGTACTAGTGGTTGATTATGTGGGAAAAAAAACAAACAAAGAAAAAAAAAAAAAAAAAAAAAAATGTTGACTGCGCATGCACGGCGGTAGTATTATATACTGGAATAATAACCAGCAGCTTTGATAAAATTTATTAAGGACTTCAATACCTGATTTCTAATGGGGGGCTTAGGGTTTAATATCGCTGGTAATGTTAAGGGAGTGTTGGATTTTTTTAATTCGTTTCTAAGTGCCTCACGTTGTCGGTTTTGGATTGGGCATTCAAGCAGGACATGTTCTATTGTTTCTTCTACATTGTTGCATGCGGTACAGAGTGGTGAGGTGTTTTTCAGAAGAATGGACAGATGTGATTTAAGTCCGGTTTTGCCTAGCCTTAACCTGGTGATAATGCGGTCGTCGCGTTTGCTGTCTAGCTGGAATCCACAACTCCGTCTTTTCGTGAAAAAAAAAAACCAAAAAAAAACCAAAAAAAAAAAAACCTTTTAGATGAATTACTTATGCGGAACTTCATTACAGACAACGACTGCCTAATGAGTGTTGAGACTGACGCCTGTGTTAAAATACAGTGTAGTATTGTATCACGATTAAGATTGCATATACAGACTACACGTTGTCGTGTGCCGTCCAAGTGTGAAGATTGTTGTGTAATTCGTATCTGCTCATTATTATATCAATATAAATTACTACGAAAGTGCTATTCGTCTTTTTAAAAGAAGTTTTGTTTTACTAATGATGCTAATGCGGAGAAGAAATATGAGGCTCTGACACGTTCAATAAAATATTATATCTTGTAACAATAAAGGCGTTTTGATCATGTTCATATTATCTTGGTATTAAATCACTAACCACGTCGAAAGATGTTGTGTTGAGGACGACTGTGTCAGAATGGTGCAGTTCGAATTGGGCCAAGTGCACTTGTTTTTTGCTAGTGTACACCAATTACCATCCCATATCTCAGTTGTCGACATCGAATATATAGTGGCGGCAACTAATCTTATCAATAACAGACCTGTTAAATATGCTGATGATGTTCCGTTTTAGTTACCAACATAGCTTTAAACCCAACTGACAAGTCAACAAATATTCTGTTTGTATCTGTCGCGCATTTACCAGTGGCTTAGGAAGCGGGGGCGGGCGGGGGGCACTGGCACATGGACGCTGCTGGAGGAGTGAAAAATACTCTCAACGTCAGGCATTCTGTGTATTTAATAAAATCAACTGTGATGGATTAAAGGAAACAAACCTTTGTTCCTGTTTTGCACGGGTACATATATCTTGTTTGAGCTGTTCTCAAATAGCAAATTTTCATTTAAATTCTCAATTTGTATAATCTGCTATAAATATATCACAATTAGGATGCAGAATAAATTTAAATGGGAAGATTTGAATAAATTGTCCCAATTTATTATTATATTTTTAAATGGCTTTTTGAAACTGTTAAAACGCCAAGTTATGGTAAAGAACATTACCTCGAACAAATGGACAAAACGCGCTAGATTGCGGGAAATTAAACCAAAACTTTAGAAAATTTACGGAGAAGGCATGACCATCTAAGATTGCCCGGGATGGTGAAAATTTTCACAGTTGTTGCCCCCCCCTCCCCCCCCCCCCACATTTTTGAAGACCTTCCTACGCCATTGTCTGTACAACCTTTGTTGATTTACCAATTGGTTTGCGAAACGTCATCAATAAATAAAGAAGTCTCTATCCGTAAGCATTTCGTTTGGTCAACAGAAAATATTAATAATCATAAGAAATTGAAATGTCACTCGATTCTTGTCGGTCCGACTGTCGTGTATCTTCCGTCTGTTATCATCTGTCTGTCAAAATCCGACGTACATCTTAAGCAATTCAAGTCACTGTCTAATAGATTCCTCATTGCTTCAGATAAACCGACCAGTGATTATAATACGAAATGCAATGTATCAAAAACAGATTTATTTATTCCCACGAATGTCAAGTGTTTTTCCTCATGCGGGTGTACAATGCACATTCCCCGTTGTTCTTTAATTACTACATAAAAGTCAAATATAAACCTTTGTGATTTTTCATAATGTCAATGATATCTGATCGATCTGTTCGTTCGCCGATAGCGTTCATTCATTGATTGACATCATACAGACCAGCCCTACAAAAGTATAATCGTCAAAATCATAACAGGAGAACGTATAACCGATTGCCATTTCATTAAAGCTATGAAAACACAATTATCCTTTCGTAGTGCGGGTGACAACTTTGATAGCTGCATGCATGGGAAGGATCAAGTCTGACTTTTGACCTTTGACATCGGTTGTCTGGCTTTATTAACTATTCGCCATGTTTACACTTTTTGTGTCAGTATGTGCCAGTATGAAGTATGATGACTTCATACTGACACATATTGACTTCATACTGACGCATGAAAAAATACACATCATTATGATATCATGAAAGCTTGTTTCGAGCACTGAGTAAGACTATTGGATGAGTTTTCTACACAGTACCTTTCGAGTCATTGATATCTACAAAATGCATTGCTGAATGGATTAGATAAAACCATTCGAACGTACAGTCTTAGAAGGTCTGACATGTGAAATATTTGGTATTTCAGTCCACACAAGCGAAACCAAAGACACAGAACCAACCAACTATGGTTCCATATAAAATTAAAATTTCAAAATGGTTCCACACTGAGCCATGTGTTTCCCTCAAGGGACTGATTTGGGTTTATCAGGTTAGAGGAATCCCGGTCTCTAAAATGGAGGTAAAAAGGGTCGTTTTCGCTCAATAGATCAGTTCGCATAATGAATTCAGCAAAATCCTCTTGAGGCGCATACAGACATATCTATCCGCATTAAATGCTAGTAAAAAAGTAAATTGGCATCTCTAATTTGCATAATAATAGGCCAAACATCCTTCGCGCTGTTTAAACAACATTGGCTGGTTCTTCACATGGCACATTGATGTTATGACATGGAACAATTGATAAATCAATGCGCCTGAAATTTTGATGCATTGGTTAAGAAGGAATCAAAAGTGATTGAGCAAAAATAACCGTTTTACCTCCATTTTAGAGAGTGGGATCGCCCTAACCTATTTATGTGGAGCTACTTTCGTTCCGCTGTGTATTCGGTTCCCGATTATTATATGTTTGTATAATACGACACCAAACAGTACGAAATTGTTGAAAGAACCAAATTTGTTATTTTAACAATTTCACCATGAATCAAAATTTTCTAAACAGAGCTGATAATATTTTTCCCCATCCGGCCCGGCGGGCGATTCGCCCTATGCTCTTTCTATCCGAAGATTAAATGCTTGCTGCAAATGAGACACGTTGCCAAGCACCAAAATAAATTAAATGTTTCCATCATGTTTCGATTTGGACATAATTCAAAACGAATTCCAATTGATTTTTATAATAAATTTTCCACATCGCTATAGATATGGATAATTGGTAAATTAAAGATAAAAGCTAATGCCAATCTCAGACAGTTGAATATAAAGTCCATGTGCAAATAAAATACATATTTCGTGTTCAACAATGTGACACTTTTTTTACAAGGGGTCGTGAAAAACATGTGTTCAAAATGTAATACATGTTGTTACACGATCATCAGATTCATAACGTGGGATCGAGTAATTTCATCAGAGCTACAAAACTTTATTATTCGTTTTTATCACAGGTGACAGGAGATTGGGCCCCAAGACTGAATCGAGATTTTGAACACGTCGACTTCAGGAATTAGTCCACCAGTAGCCAACTTCGAGATAGTCTTTTTAATCTGACGGCATGCACTGTAATCTTTTGTTCTTCTATTCTAAAAAATACTATATTTTAGGAAAATTTGAAGTCAAATTTTCGAAAACCAAATTATAATAATTTTTCCTATTAATGGTTATCAATTATTCAATGGTCAAATCAGATGGTACGTACAGAGGTCATTGCATGTGCGCTAAATTTAGTTATCACTAAATAATCTTGTTGATGGTCGTTTTGAATCAACTCGTTGATGGAGTTGCACCCGAACGATCAGCTATATCACGATATTGACCAATATATACTTTGCCATATGGAAAACCAATATTCTCCTTTATTTAGATATAATTAGAGCATCAGTCATCATGAGTGTATCAGCTGTGTAAGATGAAAAGTCATTTTATTAAAACAGTTATTTGTGACAGAGAAGGAGGTGTAACGATTCTCTGACGTATGATAAACAATCAAGATAAACAACTCGAATGAACACATCAATATATTTAACTACGTTGTGGGAGGTGAATATCAAATGTAACATATGTAATATAGCATTGGCTGACACGTGACTTCCCCGTACATCCCGCCTCTAATTCCAGCACGTGCAGTGCTCCACCCCTGTGATGATATCTTGATCAAAATATTTACTTGGCATAATTTGAAATGTCAGTATGATATAGATACAGGTACCACATTGGTCGTTGACACGAGCACAAAAGTAACATCGACCGTGGATTGTAATTTTAGCCACAATATTTTACTTTCGGTTTTTAAATGATATTTGGAGCAAATTTCTGTTCAAAAGCAAATCTGTATTCTAGGATTCAATAGGTTATATGGGTTTTCCTATAACTTATATAGTTAAATGTGTGCAACTATATATATAATTGTCATTCTGTTCTATTTTTTCGAGAAACTCTTATTGAATGTTATTGTAGATATATGACTGCTTCAGTTTAAATGAGGGAACTACAAGGTAGCAGCCCCAATATTAGAGTACGACGATATTTCGTGCGAGTAGCTGATGCCCCTATCCATGGTATATTATATGTGATATCGATCGACATGGGGGGATTAAGGTGGGAGTAGACAGTTCAATGGTTTGATTGAATGCACAATAGTGGTGACACAATAAATACCTAACTGCATATGTATGATATCTGTAGATTGGGAACACAGTAATAAATAGGCAAAGTAAATACATTATCACTTGTTTGTAGTGGAGAAATATGATCGTAATGACTTGAGCAATAAACCAAAGGATAAAGCACCAAAATATTCATTGCCAGGCTTATCTGCAGCGTCGTTCATGACAGCTCTAATTGTTGCTATATTCCAGGTGAATCACAAAATTCCAAATATAACATGCAACATGTTTAATTAAAACAACAACGTCCCGCGATCTCTCCCAAATATCGGTGTATCAAAGAAAATCCTCAAATCTTACTAAAACAGTATTTCAAAATATTCGTATAATCTGTCCTAGCGGGGGACAGTAGTAGCACGTAACTGTCAAAAGACAGACTTTAACGGGCGAGACCGCGACCTATATTGTCATCCACTTTACCATTCAGTGCAAAGAAAATCGACCGGTTACAAAGTCACAGGTGCATGCACAGTCGTTGGGGTACCGACATTATCCACCGACGACAGTTTCCCCAGCGACAGTTTCCCCAGCGACCTTTTCCCCCCACGACAGGATCCCCCCACGGCATTTCCCCCAGGCGACATTTTCCCCACCCTAATATTTCGATATTATTGTTGCCACGTTGTTTTGTTCTGTTTTTCTGTCTGTTATTTATTTCTTGGCCCGGTCTTATGTAGGCCATTACCGACCGCATCAAATTTGAATTCCAACTTGAATGAACTATCCTGTTAATTCGTCAAATCAATCAATACTTATGAGTATATTTTTTGTGATAATGTATTGTTTGAAACTTCAATTTTGTCTAAATCGTTATGAATTAAATATTTTTAATTTTAAAGTTCAGTTAATCGCTATTATTACTATATCTAATAAAAATACACCTGAAATTAAATCTTGTTCATTTCGTTAAAGACGTGTGTGATATTGATAATCTATTCTTATTTATTATGCCTGAAAAGAAGGTACGTTTGCAAACATCTGTCGATGTTCAACCAAAAAGCAATCTGAATTCCTAGGACTATCCTACGTGCAAACTTAAAAAACAAATTCAAAATTCAATTACAGCAAAGTAATATTAGGGCGGGGAAAATGTCGCCTGGAGAAAATGTCGTGTATACTCGTCGGGGAAACTGTCGGTGGGGAAACTGTCGCTGGGGAAACTGTCGTCGGGGGATAATGTCATGGACTCGTTCTTTTTCTTCATTTTTTTCTTTTTCTCTGAACTTTGAAGATGGAATTTTCTCAATGTATAACAAAGGTAATGTACTAGTGTATTGTCCAGTACATGTATATGATTATTTATCATATGAATCAATGTTCCGATTAAGAGATTCAATTTACAAGAATTTGTATGTGGATCAATCCAATCTCCATCAGTTACAATGTGGTATTTTCGGCAGCAAACAGGATAAAATTCAGTATCAAACTCATAATGTCAAATTAAGATAAATCAATATTATCTTCATGTGCCAATCAAATCGATAATTTGTATTCAATTGCTATTTGGCACCGTATTTTTACCAAACCAGTCGTGGGAAAGAAGATGTGTTTAAAATGTATCATAACCAATGAAGTCACATAATTATCAGATTCATAAAATGGGATCCAGTAATTTCATTAGAGATACAAATCATTACCATCCTATTTTATCAAAGGTGGCACTATACTGAATTGACTCTGACAGCGTTGAGCTCAGAAATTATTCACCAGTATAGCCAACTTCTAGGGCGAGATAGACTTTTTAATCTGGCGGCATAGGAAACCTTGATTCATCCATGCTAGACTATATTGGCTAATAATCATTCAAAGGTCAAATAACATGGCGCGTAAATAGCAGTCATTACATGTGCGTTAAAATTAGCTATCACTGATTAATCTAACTGATGGTAGTTTTGAATCAACTTCTTGGCAGAATGGCACCCGAACCAATATTTCGCTCCTTTTAGATATAATTAGAGCGTCAGCCACCACCAGGTATCAGCTGTATGAGATAGTATAGTCCTTTTATTATGACAGGATTTTTTTTATGACAGAACAGAAGGAGTATCGATTTTCTGACGTATCATTAACAAACAAGATAAACAACTCCATCAAACACATCAATCAAACATACCAAACTCCGATGTGGGAGGCGAATATCATACGTTAACACATGTAATTTAGCATTGACTGACACGTGACTTACCCCATTCTCCCAACGTCAGAGTTTGTAACCTCCAAACCGTCGGTAAACAAGGTATATATATATGACAATAGGGATATACAATCTGATGCCATGAGAATGGACTTACCCATACATCCCGCTTCTAATTCCAGTCCGTGCAATGCTCCAATAGATGATGACATATTGATCAAAATATTTATTTTTCACCTCTATGAAATGTCAGAATGATATAGGTACAGGTAACATACTGGTCGTTGACACAATCAATCGTCGATTTTAACTCTAGCAACAATATTTTTGCTTATGGTCGTTTAGATGCTCCAATGGCGATATTTGAGTCAAATTCCTGTTCAAACAATATGCATGCCAGGATTCAATAGGCTAATGGATATGCCTGTAACCTGTTACATGTGTACAATCAATACATATATTTTTCATTCTGTTCTATATTCGAAAAACTCTCATTGGAAGTTGTTTTTGAAATATGACAGCTTCCAATGCAAATGAGGGAGGTACACATTAACATTTTCTGTATTATTGTAGGCAGATATTTTTGGCAAACAGTTGATGGTATAGTTGCCCCAATCTGTGGCTGTCTTACATATCTCACAATGGTATATTGGGTGTGATATCGATCGACACGAGCGATTAAGGAGGGAAGTAGACAGTTTAATGGTTTGATCGAATGCAGAATAGCGGTGACACAATAAATACCGAACGTCACATGCGTTGTATTCTATCGATTGGGAACACAGTAACAAATAGGCAAAGTTCATGCATTATCACTTGCTTGTAGTGGAGAAATATGACTATAATGACTTGAGCAATAAACCATTTGATGAAGCATCAAAAGATTAACTAACCAGCTGAAGGACAGCTCTTAAAGAGACGAACAACACTTAACAAAAACATGATCCCATTACAGGATTGTTGCTGTATTCCAGGTGAATCAACAAATTCCAACCAAAACAGGTATCTAAATTAATTATAACAACAGTGTCACGCGATTTCTCCCAAATAATCGGTGTATCAAAGAAAACTCTCAACTCTTACTAAAACATATTTTAAAATATTCGTATAATCTGTCCTAGCGGGGTATAGTAGTCACACGTGACTGTCAAGAGACAAACTGAAAAGGACACCTATTGTCTTCCATAATAGCCATTCACTGCGAAAAAAAAATCGACTGGGTAGAAAGTGACAGGTGCACTGTTGTTCTTTTCCTCCACCTTTCCTCTAAACGTTGAAGATAGAATTTGCTCAATTTTGTAACAAGGTTATGTACTAGTGTATTGTACAGTATATCATTATTTAAGATATGAATCTAAGTTACAGTAATTTGTATATGCAGCCATCCCATCTCCGTCAGTCACAATGATTCATGTATGATAGCTGGAATTATATTTTTTGTTTTCTTCGATCTCCATTGCTTCAATGCTGAAAAGTAATTTTAGCCAGATTGTCGTATTCATTTTTATTTCTTTCCATACATATTCATTCGTGGTTGACTGAATATCAAATTCGTTCATGTTCAACCAATTTTGTTTGATAATGTGCTATGAATGTTCGACTAAAACCCCTGCTATACTGCCACTTGAGATTATTTGTCGAATAAAACGCGGATCAAAAACACAGATTGCTCACATATGATTTGTTTGTTGTAATATCAACTACAAAAAGGAGTAACATATACACCGATTGAAGGCGCGGCCTATGTCAATCAACAGGTGGTCGCGTGCCGGCTGTGTCAGATATCTGTCGGCATTGGAATCGCGTGCCACTTAGTCACGTGATAATTATTTTGATTCTGGGTAATATATAAGAGTCGTGATATTGTAGCAAGGGTATTCATAACCCGGATTTACATAAGATAATCAAATCATCCGATCATTCCCACACTATGTCAATGTTCGACGATATGTTTGACGGTTCTATGGCTACAACAGACTACGGCAACCAACAGGTCTTCTCAGTGTACGAAGACTCGGAGCTCTGTGGTTTCGGTTTGGACACGGGTTTGGAAGATACAGCTCGAGATACTTCAACAACACATCCAGACATTCCAAATCTCTTCACCGACTTGATAACTTTTCCAGCTCAGGAGACAGTCGACCTGTTGTACATGTCCAATGAGGATAACACTGGAGTCGAACTCTGTGATTTGACCTCATATCAGTCGCTGTCAAACAGACCGAATGAAGATGACAGAATATGCAGAGTTTTAAGTTCTGCATTCAACCCCGTGGACTTGGCCTCCAGTTGGCCCACAGAGGATACACTGATTGTAAATACCCAAAATAGCCACAATATCTACCACACAAACTTCACCAGGGGTAAAAAACGACTGGCCTGTGAGCCCATTAGTCCGAATACCATGATGGGAATTGTGCCACAGTTCACAAATGATGTTCCACCCAAAGTAGAATCTACCGGAAGTAAACCAAAGAGGAAACGTGTGCAAAACGCGCGCCAAAGAAAAGACGCAAATGTGCGAGAGAGGAAGAGGATGGATAGTCTCAATCAAGCCTTTGACAGCCTGAAATCCCGAGTGCCGGCGTTTTCATGCGAGAAGCAACTTTCCCGTATAGAAACTCTCCGACTGGCCACTAAATACATCTCCTTCATGGCAGAGATTTTAGCGGACAAAACGCCGTTGAAAAATAATGGTGATAATTCGTTGAAATCCCGCGTTCCGAACATCATTGATATGCCATTCAGTTTAGAAAATTTGAATGTCTTCGAAAATAACATTCTGTGTAGTTTGGATATAGAGAGTTGTGATTCCGGGCATTCTAGTTCGTGATATGAACAATTATTCCTCATTTAAACCATATGGATGACACTGAGAGCGTGACAGAGATACATTATACTTTAAAAAACGGCTTGGAAAGTCAGTCGGTTTATGAAGACTCTTCTGTGATACGGATTTGACGAAAGGAACAGAAACGCTTGCTTACAAACTGGTGTCTGCTTGTGTAATTAAACTGACGGCGTGAAATGAAAAAGAAAACTAGATAGGTATTACTAATAGGTAGAACTTGCTTACAGAGAGCGACTGCCTAATGAATGTTGAGCCGCACTCCTGAATGCACAGACCGTGTAGTGTAGCATCATGATTAAGATTGTATATTCCACATGTGGGTCGTCCAAGTGTGAAAATTGTTGCGTAAATCACCACTGCTGATTTTTATACAAATATAAATTTATTAAGAAAGTGCTGTTAATTTTTTCTAAAACGTTTTGTAAATATTATGAATTGTTTGTGGTGCTCAGGCGTATTAATGTATAGAAGACATATGGGTCGCTAACACCTTGAATAAAATACTATATTTTGCTGCAATAATATCGTCTTGATTGTTCATATTATCTGATTACTACGTCACTATTCTCGTCGAAAGTTGTTGCGGGGTTTTTTTTCGCTACCATTCGTGCATTAAATAAGGTCATGTCAGCTTAAAGACGTCTGTTTCAGAACGGTCTAGTTCGAACTGAGGTCAATGCTCTGAAGAGCAAATGCTTGCTACAAATGAAACACGTTACGAACATTTCCCAAATTACCAAACACCAAAATAAACTGAGAATTTTCCATCATATTGTGATTCGAACATGATTCCCACACATTCCAGTTGATCTTTTGGAAGTCTCTGTAGATATGGATAATTGGTAAATCAAAGACAACAACTAATGACAATCTGAAACAGATTAATATAATGTCATATGTCAATCAAATTGATATGTCGTGTTTAATAACTATTGGCCGCTTTTTTGTACAATGGGAAAATATGTGTTTGAAATGTCATAAATGTTACACGATCATCACATTCATAACTTGGGATGGACTAATTCATCAGAGATATAAAACAGTATCATTTCCTTTTATTAGAGGTGACAGGAGATTAAATCCCAAGACTGAATCGAGATCTCGAACACGTTGACTTCAGCAATTATTCCACCAGTACCAAACTTCGAGAGATATCTGACGGCGTGCACGGGAATCTTTCGTTCGTCTGTTCTAAAACATACTATATTTTAACAAAATTTGTTTTCAAATTTCCTAAACAAAAATGAAAATAATTTTCCCCATAAATGATTAACAATCATTCAAAGGTCAAATTGTCATTACATCACTAAATAATCTTATTGATGGTCGTTTTGAATCAACTTCTTGATGAAATTGCACCCGAAAATCAACTATATCATGATGTTTACCAATATATACTTTGCCATATTGAAAACCAATATTCCGGTTTATTTAGATATAATTAGAGCACCAGTCATCCTGCTGTGTGAGATAAATATAGTCCTTTTATTGGAACAGTTCTTTGTGACAGAGAAGGAGGAGGAGTACCGTAACGATTCTCTGACGTATGATAAACAATCAAGATAAACAACTCGATCGAACACATCAATATATTTAACTACGTTGTGGGAGGTGAATATCAAATGTAACATATGTAATTTAGCATTGGCTGACACGTGACTTACCCGAACATCTCGCCTCTAATTCCAGCATGTGCAGTGCTCCACCCTTCTGATGATATCTTGATCAAAATATTTATTTCGCCTCATTTGAAATGTCAGTATGATATAGGTGCACTCGACATATTGATCGTTGAAACAAGAACACAAGTAACCTCGATCGTCGATTGTAATTTTAGCCACAATATTTTGCTTTTGGTCTTTTAAATGTTCCTGGGGCGAAATTTGGAGCAAATTTCTTTGCAAACGAAAAATGTATTTTAGGATTCAATAGCCTATAAGGGGTTTCCATAACTTATAGAGTTAAATGTGTGCAACAATACACATAATTGTCATTCTGTTATATTTTTCGAGAAACTCTTATTGACTGTTATTGTAGATATATGACTGCTTCAATTTAAATGAGGGAACTACACAATAGCAGCCCCAGTATTAGAGTACGTCGATATTTCCAGCGAGCAGCTGATGCCCCTATCAGTAGCTGGAAAATAAGCTCGACATGGGCGATTAAGGAGAGAGTAGACAGTTCAATGGTTTGATTGAATGCACAATAGTGGTGACAATAAATTCCTGAAGTCATATGTATGATATCTGTAGATTGGGAACACAGTAATAAATAGGCAAAGTAAATACATTATCACTTGTTTGTAGTGGAGAAATATGATCGTAATGACCTGAGCAATAAACCAAAGTATAAAGCACCAAAATATTCATTGCCAGTCATATTTATTTGCAGCGTCGTTCAGGACAGCTCTTAAAGAGACGAACAACACTTAACAAAAAAACATCTCATTACATAATTGTTGCTATATTCCAGGTGAATCAACAAATTCCAAATATAACATGCAACATGCTTAATTAAAACAACAGCGTCCCGCGATTTCTCTCAAATATCGGTGTATCAAAGAACACCCTCAAATCTTACTGAAACAGTATTTCAAAATATTCGTATAATCTGTCCTACCGGGGGACAGTAGTAGCACGTAACTGTCAAAAGACAGACTTTAACGGGCGAGACCGCGACCTATATTGGCATCCATTTTGCCATTCATTGCGAAGAAAATCGACCGGTTAGAAAGTGACAGGTGCATGCACTGTTGTTCTTTTTCTTCATTTTTTTCTTTTGCGCTAAACTTTGAAGATGGAATTTTCTCAATGTATAACAAAGGTTATGTACTAGTGTATTGTCCAGTATATGTATATGATTATTTATATTACGTCATTCAATTTACAAAAATTTGTATGTGGAGCAATCCAATCTTCATCAGTTATAATGATTCATGTATGATAGCTGAAATTATATATTTTGTTCTTCGATCTCCAATACCTCAATGTTGAAAAGTAATTATAGACGGATTGTTGTCCTCATATTTATACATGTCTATGTGGTTAATTAAATCAGTTCATATTCATGGGAGATTGTTTGAGAATATATGACTATTGTTAGACTAAAACCCCTGATACTGCCACCAGAGAGTACTTGTCTGAAATTTCTAACCGATCACTAGGATCCAAAGCACAGATTATTCACATCTGATGTTATGACGTAATGTCAACTACAAAAGTATTCCCACATACACCGATTGAGGGCGCGGCCTATGTCAATCAACAGGTGGTCGCGTGCCGCCTGTGTCAGATATCTGTCGGCATTGGAAGCGCGTGCCACTTAAGTCACGTGATAAAATTTTGACTCTGGGTAATATATAAGTGTCGTGATATTGTAACAAGAGAATTCATAACCCGGATTTTCATAAGATAATCAAGTCATTCGATCATTTCTATAATATGTCAACGTTCGACGATACGGTTGAAGGTTCCATGGCTGCAACAGACTATACTGCAACCAACAGGCCTTCTGAGCGTACGATACAGTACCAACATAAAGTGCAGCCATTGTCGAACGGCTTATTTGTATATTTGGTTTCCGAATATTATATGATACGGCACCTAAAAATGATGAAGTTGTTGAAGGAAAAAATTTGATTCTTTTAATTATAAGCTTGCCACCATGCCATTCGCCGTATTGCAGTTTTGCTTTTTCTACCTCAAGAGTATAATAATTGATAAAAATACGTTACAAACATATTCCACAACACCAAACACCAATATAAAATCGATTGTATCCGTCATATTCTGAATTGGAAGTAATTTTCATGAATTCCAGTTGATTTTTATAAACAACTTTTCCAATTTAGTTATGAATAATTGGTAAATAAAAACTAAAGTCAATTTAAGACAGATTAATAATTCGATAATTCGTGTTTAATTGCAATTTGACACTGTATTTTTACCATAGCATGCAGTTCTGGGAAAGTGTAAGAAATTTAATCACATAATTATCAGATTCATAAAGTTGGATCCAGTAATTTCATTAGAGATATAGATCATTATTATTTTATTTTATTACAGGTGTCACTACTGAACTGACTAACACGTTGAGTTCAAGCATTATTCCACCAGTAGCCAACTTCTAAAGAGCGAGATAGTCTTTTTAATCTGATGGCATGGGAAACGTTTATTCCTCCAAGTTAAAACATTGTCAGCTTTTAGAAAAATTTGAATCTAAAGTTTCTTAAACAAATGTCTAATAATTTTGTGTATAACTGGCTAATAATCATTCAAAGATCAAGTGACATGACGTATAAATAACGGTCATTGCATGTGCGTTAAAATGATCTTATTACTGGTCGTTTTGAATCAACTTCCAGGCGGAATGGCGACCGAACGATCAGCTTTCTGATGATCTTGACCAACATGTACTTTGTCATATGGAAAACCAATATTCTACTTTATTTAGATATAATTAAAGCATCAATCATCATTGAGTGCATCAGCTGTGTGAGATAAATATAGTCCTTTTATTAAAACAGTTCTTTGTGACAGAGGAGGAGGAGGTGTAACGGTTATCTGACGTATGATAAACAATCAAGATAAACAACTTAATCGAACACATCAATCAAATATATTTAACTCCAATGTGGGAGGTGAATATCATATAACATACGTAATTTAGCATTGGCAGACACGTGACTTACCCGTACATCCCGCCTCTAATTCCAGCACGCGTGGTGCTCCAACAAGAATGACAGATGATGATATATTGATCAAAATATTTACTTGGCATCATTTGAAATGTCAGAATGATATAGATATAGGTAACATATTGGTCGTTGACACAAGAACAAAAGTGACGTCGATCGTTGATTGTAATTCTAGCAGCAATGTTTTAGCTTCTGGTCCTGTAGATATTCCTATGGCAATATTTGAAATTCCTGTTCAAACAATATATGTATGCTAGGGGTTAATAGACTGATGGGTATGTCTGTAACCTAGTTAAATGTGTACAACGATACATATAATTGTCATTCAGCTCTTTTTTCTTCAGGAAACTCTCACTGGGCGTTGTTGTTGAAATGTGAAAGTTTTCAATGTGAATGAGGGAGGTACGCAGTAACAGTTTCCAGTATTAAAGTAGGCAGATATTTTGGACAAATAGCTGACGGTACCGTAGTTGCCCCTATCTGTGACTGTTTTACCATGGTAGACTGGATGTAATATCGATCGACACGAGCAATTAAGGAGGGAGGTAGACAGTTTAATGGTTTGATCGAGTGCACAATAGTGGTGACACAATAAATACCGAACGTTGGGAAATAGGTAAATTATATCCATGATAACTTATCTGTAGTGGAGAAATATGACTATAGTGACCTGAGCAAAAGAACATTTGATGAAGAACCAAAAGATTAAATGACATTCTTATTTACTCGCCAAAGCAGCTCCGTTCAGGAGGACAGCTGTTAAAGACACGATCAACACTTAACAAAAACATGATCCCATTACATGATTGTTGCTGTATTTCAGGTGAATCAACAAATTCCAACTAAAACAGGTATCTAAATTAATTATAACAACAGCGTCGCGCGAGTTTCTCCCAAATAATCGGTGTATCAAAGAAAACCCTCAAATCTTACTGAAAAAATATTTCAAAATATTCGTATAATCTGTCCTAGTAGTCACACGTGACTGTCAAGAGGCAAACTGAAATGGACGAGGACGATACCTATTGTCCTCCATAATAGCCATTCATTGCGAAAAAAAAATCGACTGGGTAGAAAGTGACAGGTGCACTGTTGTTCTTTTCCTCCACCTTTCCTCTAAACATTGAAGATAGAATTTGTTCAATTTGTAACAAGGTTATGTACTGGTGTATTGTACAGTATATCATTATTCAAGATATGAATCTAAGTTACAGTAATTTGTATGTGCAGCCATCCCATCTCCGTCAGACACAATGATTCATGTATGATATTTGATCTCCATTGCTTCAATGCTGGCAAGTAATTTTAACCAGATTGTCGTATTCATTTTTATTTCTTTCCATACATATTTATTTGTATTTGACTGAATATCAAATTCGTTCAAGTTCATAGAATCTTGTTTGATAATGTACTATGAATGTTCGACTAAAACCCCTGCTACTGCCACTAGCGATTATTTGTCGATTAAAACTCGGATCAAAAACACAGATTGTTCACATATGATTTGTTTGTCGTAATATCAACTACAAAAGGAATAACACATGCACCGATTGTGGGCGCGGCCTATGTCAATCAACAGGTGGTCGCGTGCCGCCTGTGTCAGATATCTGTCGGCATTGGAAGCGCGTGCCACTTAGTCACGTGGTGAAATTTTGATTCTGGGTAATATATAAGAGTCGTGATATGGTAGCAAGAGTATTCAAAACTCGGATTTACATAAGACAATCAAATCATCCGATCATTTCTACAATATGTCAACGTTCGGCGATATGTTTGAAGGTTCTATGGCTACAACAGACTATGGCAACCAACAGGTCTTCTCAGTGTACGAAGACTTGGAGCTCTGTGGTTTTGGTTTGGACACAGGTATTGAAGATACAACTGGAGATACAGGTACGTCTCCAATATCGGCAGATATTCCAAATCTCTTCACCGACTTGATAACCTTTCCATCTCCAGAGACAGTCGACCTCTTGTACATGTCCAATGAAAATAACATTGGAGTGGAACTATGTGATCTGACCTCGTATCACCCGCTCTCAGACAGCCCGATTGGAGACGACACGATATCTAGAGTTTCAAGTTATGGCTCCGAACTCGGGGACTCAACTTCCAGTTGGACAGAGAGTCCACCGATTGGAAACATCGAAGATAACCATTATCAAACGAATTTTACCAGGGGAAAGAAACGACCGGCCTGTGAGCCCATCAGTTCGAACACCATGATGGGAATTGTACCACAGTTCACGAACGTTTTCCCACTCAAAGTAGAATCTACCGGAAGTAAACCAAAGAGGAAACGTGTGCAAAACGCGCGGCAAAGAAACGACGCAAATGTGAGAGAGAGAAAGAGGATGGATAGTCTCAGCCAAGCCTTCGACAGCCTGAAATCCCGAGTGCCAACATTTTCATGCGAAAAGCGACTTTCCCGTATAGAAACTCTCCGACTAGCCACTAAATACATCGCCTTCATGACAGACATTTTAGCGTGCAAAACACCGTTGAAGAATAATTTGTGATAATTCGTTGAAACCATGTGTCACGGACATCATCGACACGCCATTCAGTTTAGAAGATTTGAAGGTTTTCCAAAATACTTCTCTCTACAGTTCGGAAAATGAGAGTTCTGATTCCGGACATTCCAGCTCGTGATGAGATTAAGTGTTCCTCATTCAAGGATTGAAGAGCCCGGTCAAAATCAGAGCATGACTGAGATACATGTACATTATACTTCCCAATATGGCTTGGAAACAGTCGGTTTATATAGACTCGTCTGTGACACGAACTTGACGAATGGTATCAATTTAAACTGCCGACTGCTTATTTCTATCAGGCTTCTGATCATATAGATATTATATACCCACATGGCCTTGGTGCTGACTGTATGGTAGAAAAAAAGAGATCCTTTTAGTGGATCACAGACGAGGAACTTCCTGACAATGTCTGTTAAAAAAGGAGTGTTGGGCCTGATGTCTGTCTTCAAAGACAGTACGGACATCACCATGAAGACGGCATGTAGTCTACACGCACGTGTGCCATGCAATTAATTGTGACAATTATTGGGTAATTGACAAATGCCGATTACAATGCCTATGTAAATTAAGAAAGTGCTGTTCATCATTTCTAAAAAAATGTAAATATCAATGGAGCGAAGAATAAAATAATAAAATATTACATTTTGCTGCAAGAATGGCGTTTCCACCTTATTCATGTTATCTTCACATCACTATCATCGTCAAAAGTTGTTGTATTGAACACGTCTAATAATGTATCCGAATTGGAAACATTTTATAATGTCAGTCTATAAAAAAAACGGCCTTTCTACAATGTTCTACTATATCTCACAGTTGTCGGGTTACTGTAAGGGTAAATATTATAAGTATATATGGAGAATAGGCTAAATCTGCACCAGGATCCACCAACACACAGTCAGAAAAAGGTTATAACTATCACCCCGAGAAGTTGAGAAGTTAGAGCCATCACCCTTTTTCATGATCACCTTTGAAATGATGGCCATCACTCCTGAAAAGTGATGAGCAGTGATTGTAAATTTAGGACATCACCTTTTAAGGGTGATGAGGCAAAATCATCACCCTTAAAAAGTGATGACCATCCCCACTTAAAGATGATGGTTCTAACTCAACACCTTTTAAAGGTGATGGCCAGGTCTGATCACCATTAAAGGGTGATGGGCCATCACCTATTTTCTGGCTGTGTACCTGGAAACGATATCTGTAAGTTCCGATATGCGGTCTTCAATTTCCAGGTTCAAGTTTATACCACACTGTCTTGACATAGAGAAGCTTCTTTTGATTGTGACAATTTGGTTTTGCTTCCTTGGAAAAAAACTTCACTGAGTTGTCAGTCGATTTATGTGCTTTCTTAGTAATTGACACAAAATTCAAATCCCAAGAGACTGGGTGATCAGACTACTCGTTAGTCAACATAGAATAATTTCTTTGAGAGGCAATATAGAAGTTGGATAATAGTAACCAAATTGCTTATTCCTTGTTTATTAGTTTGTGACGTTCTCCTGTAGCTGATAACGTGTTCAAACCAAACGATAATTCAGCAAATGTCCTGGCTATAAAAATATCTCATACATGTGCTATATAACCAAGTTATTTTTTTATTTGCCATTCAGTTGGAAAATGTTGTCGGTACATACATGTATATGAACTTCATTTAAGAAGCTATTCGTTTGATCAACAGAAAAATAGTAAAAATCATAAGCAGTTCAAATATCATCCGATTGTTCTCGATCTGACTGCCTGTATCTTTGATCGGTTATAACCAATCTGTCAAAATCGTTCATATTCGACTGATGTGTGCTAGTCATGTAAGTGGGAGATGGAAAATAATAGTCCCCTTCAGAATAAAATCACCACCAAACACAAGGTTTGTTTTAGAGACAAACTTCCCCTGATCGATCTCTTTGTTTATCGACTTTTGGTGTTCAAAGATTGATTGACACTATATTTATACAGACCAGTCAAGTAAAGGTGAATGTGTTTATTAGAGAGAATATGTTTGTGTACGATCATCAGTGTCATAATTGCTATTTCATTAAGGTTATAATAAAACTTATTGGATAGCCCGGAAAGTTTCACGTCTGAGTTCCCACCTTCAACTGATTTTATTAATTGTGGTAAGTTTACACCAATTTTTCCATATCGTTGGTTCCTTGTAGCCTCTCAAGCACATGGATCAAACGCTCCTCATGCTGACGGCGTGGGAAACTTTACCTACTCATTCCGACATCTTGATAGCATGACATTAAAATAATGCTTCATGAAGTCAGAAAGGAATCGGAAGAGCAAATTATGCTGTTCTGTCGTCCGGTCCGTATAGGCTCAAGTTTATCTAATGACTCGGTTCGTTGATCAATTGCATTGAGTTTGTGTAATGTGGCGTGGGCTTGTTTAACAAACCATATGACACAATTCCCCCCTCCCCCCACGACACGAAAACCGCACCAATGTAAATTCGGAAAGATTTCTTCTAGCTTTCTTGTTTTGAAATGGCTTGATCTGCTCCATTTAATACTCGCGATTCGTTGTTGTGTGAGCGAGTTATGCGTTTAATTTCGTCCTTGGATTGAAAGACGACGACATACTGTTCGCTTTCTCCATTTTTCTGTCAAACAAAGGTTACGTTTCGTGTTGTTTTTATACCCCAAGGGATTGTTATTCACCCATTATTCTCCCATTTGTCCCCTTCAGTCTAAGTAATATCAAGAGCGTTGTGTATTACTGATTATGACAAACTGGACATCCTCTGGCAGTCCAACCGAAAACAACTATTCGACATTTCAAGTGGTTTTGACTAAGTTATTGATGTTAATAAACTAGTGTTTTCTTTGAGTCACACCATGAACCATTCTTTCCAGATTATCGCTATGACGTCATCAAGAGGCCTGGATACGCTGGGAATGATATTCCTCCGATGCTTAATAGATATATTGCAGATGATCCAACGTCACTGAAGCAAAAATTGTGATTGCTATAGAGTTTGGTTTATTATCCGACACAAAACTGAGACACAATCCCCTATACGCAAGAAACTCAGCCATGAAGCGCGTACGCATGTACGAATAACGCTACTTTCGGTTCGCTAGTCGAACCAGTTTTAACGTGGTTTAAAACAGGACGCCAGAATGTAAACTGCTATTAGAAAGAAAGCTTATCCGAAATATATTTACTCCTACAAAATTTTACAACATATCTTTCTTATAGTCTAAATTAATAAAATGTATAATCCGGAGAAACTACTTCAATATTCCATATTAAAAGTGTTATCGCTTACCCTTAGAAATGAATGGAGGTCACGCCTTTCTGAGGATATCTGACTTAGAATTGATTTCAAGATTAACTTATATTGCCGATGCAGAATATATTTACCTCTCATAAGAAACATAAGGCTTTGCTTGGAAGTTTAGGTGATAAAACTCGTCAAAAAGGTATTAGAAATCACATCAAAACACCTTTCAATCAGGGCAAAATTAAGCCGATTCGATAGCTCGGGAGCCACTAAGAGAGCTTGGAGCTCATTGAGTGACTTTGGAAACGAGTTCGGATTATACTGCAGTTATTATTTGCTAAGTTGCTAAATCAGCAACTCACCCAAAGTTGGACAAAGTGACGGTCTTGGTTGAAACATGCAAGACATATAATTTTGGAATATTTGAATTTTGAAAGCTTACATACATTAGCAACCGTGTCGATATGCCCTGTATAAGATTTATAAAATATTTATCAAACATTCTCACACCAAAAAGCGAAATATATACAGGTAGATAACAGATTTCAAGGCTGAATCAAGGGAAGTATGTCTGTGAGTGTTGAAAATTGGCCTCACACACCAATTCATTTATTTTGGTCAGGAGCGAAGCCCAAACGTGACAGACCGATCCGATAACGAGAAACCCAATTATGTACAAAATAGAGTGACATGAAGTGTAAATGTCAAATACTGTCTTGTTGCACATACCTCAATCAACTGTTGAGGCACAGAATTCCACTTGAGCCAAAGTGCTCCAGAATTATCATCGCAATAATCCTCACATTTACAGGTAGAAGATCCTATACATATATCTCTGATCCACACAGCAAAATTCATCCTGTAATAGTCAAAAATAGGGAGTTTAGTTGAGTGCAATTTTCTAAATTTGTCACCACCTTTAACAAAGGGACTATTTCCAGAAGGTTGGTGAATAAGCCATGAATATTAATGATCTGGAAAGCACCCCACAATCCAAATCTGCAAATATATGTTAGTTCAGACTGAATAAAACACGCGACACAACCAGAAAAAAGCGATTGCTATCACTCAAAAAGGTGCATTTGGAACCATCACGTTATTCCACCATTACCGTTGAAGTGGGATGGCCATTATCTTAGAAGAATCCTCAGCAATGATTGCAAATTTTAGGCCATCATCTTTTCAGGGAGATGCACAGGCCATCACTCTAAAAGGCTGACAACCTGAACCATCACAATTTTTTCATCAACCTTAAAAGGGCGATGACCAAGCATTACTTTCATAAAAAGGTGACGAGCCATCAATCTTTTTTTCTGGCTGTGTGGGTAAAAATATATATTTTTTTCTATATCTGGTCACGCTCCTATATCATTGCATTTGTGGATACCATTTTGACACGAAAAAGCCTTATAAATGTTCATTCTGTTGACAAGAAAAAGCCTTATAAATGTTCATTTTGTTCAGAACTCTTCCTAAGAACATGCTCATTCTGTTCAGAATATGTCAACCTAACAACATATGGAAAGCCATACAAATGTTCGTTCTGTTCTGAACAATTCCACCAAATGGTATGTAGTTTGCGAAGTCTTATTTTCCAGCTCTTTATTACTGGCGATACAGTACACAGTGTATAATAGTCGCGCTATCTGACCGTTGAAATTAAATATTACATAACCCTATATTTGTGTTAGGCATGATGCTGGGTCGACATCGGGCCTTACAGGCTAGTCTTTTGTGTTAAATGCCGTCATTTACATCTGACGACGATATCTCCAATGTACGAGTTGTCACAGCGAAACAGCTCACCAATTACCAGTATACGAGTTGTCAGAGCATTTCCATCATAGCTCTCTAGATTTGTATCTAATACCGCTTATGCCGGTGCTACGGGCCGTGTGGTCATATCATCCAAGTTGCCACATGAACAGGTACAATAAAAGCGTGCCTGAGATACAACACATATCACGAATCGTTAGATTCTTGGTATGTGCTTTAGAATAGGTTAACCAGAAGACTATTCTGTGAAGTCATGTGATGTCGGCACCTCTTCCCACTTCCCTTATATGTGTTGTAATATACAGTTTCACGTTCCCTATAGCTGAGAACATAGTGACCATAATTAAGGGTGTGTGTTTTTGCTATACCGTACTAAATCAATACCACATGAGATCATCAGTGGCTGTTTGTGATAAATTATATGTATGAAAAGGATTTAGTAGTGGAGAGAGAGAGAGGGGGGGGGGGAATTAAGGTTTAATGTCGCTTTCAGCAATATGTCAGCTATATAGCGATGATCAAACAAAATTCTAAGTATTCTAACAAAAACAATTCAACAACCCAGCAAGCCAGAAGTAATCAACACAACACACCAAGAGGCATGCACATACATTAAAACTAATGCAACAAACCGATTTCCTCCAAATAACCTAAAATACAGTCTTCTTTTACCCGACTAAAAAGATTCCTAAAGTAGCTGCTTGATAAAAAGTAATGGTATGTTACGATATACCATATATGTGTCTACATATTCTTTGAAAAACAGTATTCGCACACAATATTTTCACCAGGGAGGACTGATGTTTACCAGCAAACCCTCTCTCCAACACACCCGCCCACATACACCCCCAGGATCCAATAGCAACTATTCTGAGCCTAGCCAACCTTCAAATCTTGCGTAATATAAATTACAACACTGAGTTTAAGGAATAGTAAACAGAAATAGATGAAGTTCAAATTTCCTTATTTTGTTTTTATAATTGAGATTATATATATTTAAATTCACCAAAAACATGAACTTTAAACTGCAGATTGCATGAACATAATATTTTGACATCCTTTTCATTTTCAATGTTAATAAAATTATAGATTATTGTTAGAACAAACAATTTCACTCAATACGACATACATCTACATCACACCTGTGTCAAATTAAATAATCTATAGTCTGGGGTGTGAGGGTACCACATCCAAAATTATATAATGTACTTGGCAATACATTAGTCCAATATAATGCGATTGGAATACGTCCTCCTTTAATATGTTGATGTCTATCATCAGCCCAATCGAACATCCAAATAATAAAAGACAGGCTGTCAGTGTACACATTTGTCATCGGCACATGGATCAAGGATCAAGGAAGGATCACCATAATAAACTCAATTAACACAAAACACTAACCGTAAATATCTTCCCGATTCATCCGGCCACAAGAATGGTGCTTATGGATCTTTACAACTATAAGGTAAGAACGGCAGTCGACCTCGAATTTCTAATTGTCTCGTCACAACAATTTAATACTTGCTTCAACACAATAACCACACTAAAAGCTTAACCAAGCCGTAGAATCGGACTTTACAAAACATGCATTCTAACATCTGCAGATACAATAAGCACGATATGTTAACTGGGATATTTTGCTATAACTTTTCAGTAAAAAAAACACAACACGCTATCAGTCTATCTCCTAAAATGGCATACATTATATCACAATATCCTCTTCCCATTAACCCGAGGAAGCTCAACAGTTCAGAAATTGGTGAACTGTTTCTTCCTGGGGAAGCGAATCCATATGAGCTGTCTCCCTTGTTCAAAGACTCACCTGGCGTCTATTAATGAACGCCAAACCAGCTCATAAATATTTTAATTTATGAGTTATACTGAATAGATTATTCGCTAACTTCCTGCACTGTAGTTGTATTTAGTAAGGTTCATAAACTAATTACAAAAATTAGTTCACTCTGGGCTTGAAATAATTAACTCAGTCGCTGTTATTTTTGTTGAAATCCCACTAATAAGACCCCACTTTATCGTTATGATTGGCTACATCGATAAGGTGACTGCACCATTCAAGTGCTTGAAATGTCGAAATGGATGTTGACGGTTGATAAAGCTAGTGGATAGGAGTTATTTGGAGCGAGGTAGCTTCACTCCATAAATATCGAGATATGATCGGCTGAAGTTTCGAAGTGAGCCCGCCGTTTTCAATCGCACCTGAGTTGTTTTGAAATACCTCGAGTAGAAGCCATCGCTCGGGATGTATGGGTTTATACGACTCGACCTTCTAACCGATCACAATCCAGATATTGAATAAAAATGCTTGGAGATAGTTAATAATCTCATTCAAATACACAATATTTCGTGAAATTTTGCCTGGTGTATCGCGATTTCGGTCGCTCTTATTGTCCATTTGAATGAAGAAGCGGGATACATGGTCAGATCCAGGATTATCAGTCACAGTAATCTCATCTTTGTGTGAAGAGATGTTCATATACACACCCACTTTCTCGGGGTGTTCTGACCCCTGTGTGAAGAGATGTTCATATACACACCCACTTTCTCGGGGTGTTCTGACCCTACACCTGCCTGAGTATAGGAGTTATTGTGACATCGCCATATGTACTAACATGTACCTCAGAGCAGTTGTTTCGGATAATTTCGGGAATATATCTTATGTATATCCCAGGTATATCTCTCATCAGGGGCCAAACCTAATCATGAATATATTTAACTATTCACGATAAATACTCTCATATTCTCGTAGATATAGTGATGCCGGAGTTACTCACGGGGTGAAATCTTACATTATTTTAGATTTACACTCTTCTTCTTCATTACTGTTGTCTGTGCTGCACACGTTGTGTAATCGTTTATTAATTTCGATTCACACATATCTTGTTTTTCTCTTCTTTCTTGCTGACGGTTTTTCTCACGTACCAGTGTATTTTAGCAATATACTGAATGGGCTGGCACGATCCCGGCATGGTCGTCACAGGAGATTCGGATTATGGTTCGAAAAACATCTTGGACCGCATAGCATATTCTTACTATTTCTCAATCCAGGTGTCGGAACATGAATCTCACTTAAAGAGATATTAAATACGAGTCATGTTCATTTCAGGAT
>JAVTVY010022665.1:0-90245 GCA_036873755.1 Hanleya hanleyi | reverse complement strand
TGAAATGAGGGCGGACCCATGTTGGATCAGACGTTGAACGAAGTGCGTTTTTCCCGACCCTGTCGGTCCAGCGATGAGACACGTGAAAGGATGCTGCCACCGAGTATCCATAGTTTATTTTTATTTTTTTTATTTGGTGATTTGCGCTCGACGGTTAGAAGACCACCACCGTTGTTGGGGATCCCACCGGGGATCGTAGTCGATTGGGTACCGTTGTGGTGGTAAACGTGGTGATTCACGGGGATCCACTGCAAATATGTTTAGCAGCGTGTTGGTGGTACTAGGTGTGGGTGGTGATGAGGTGGAAGCGCTTCTCAGGGATGACGGCGTAGGATGACGTCGTGGAGTGGTTGGAGTAGTACGGGGCGTAGTGGTCGTCGTGGTGGATAGGTCGATGGTGCGGGCCAAGGGTAACGGAGTGGTGGTGATGGCTGGAGTAGACGGTGGTGTGGTCTGGGTTGATACGTGGCGCACCCTTGACGTCTTGGCTGGCGTAGGCAGCGTCGTGATCGTCGTGGTGGACGTGGTGGATGACGGAGAACGCAGGGTGTTCAAACAGGATAGCACCGTCGTCAAATCGTAGAACACGCCTGTAAATAACGTACCCACAAGCACTACTACACACACTAGAGTACCCACTTGTGCTTTTCGAGTTCGTAATAGTAAGGGTAGACGTGTCCTATCCATGGTACAATCCTACACTGAAGGCGGGTGGTGATGGGGGTTAGAATTTATAGACGTTTCATGTCACGGCCGGACACCCAGGAATTAAACGAACGAGGCCATCCTTGCCATTTGACGAGATGATAGGGAATGCCACGGCGATGTTCCGTTTTCAAAATCTTTTCCACCGTGTAATAGTCTTTGGGTGTTTTCACTATGGGTTGTAATTCTGCCTCGTAAAACGTGCCTTGCAGTCTCTCTCCTTGTAGATCTTCCAGTTGATAGACGTGTGGCTGTCGAGGTTTATGGCGAACGATGACAAAGTGCTCGTGACTCCAGTTGGGCAAATAACTTTTCTCAAATTGACCTTTCACTTTACTGATCCGTACCACATCGCCACGTTTGTACCGGGGTGCCGTGAGTGGTTGTGAACTGGATGAGTACAGCGTAGCACGCACTTGATGTTCGTTGCGTTCTGTCACAGCACGGGGAGCTCGCTGGATACTGCGATGATAGGCGCGATTGTAGCCTTGCACCAGTTGAGGTAACACATCGATGTAGCGTCGGGTGTTTTGGGCGGTAAAATACTTGTACATGCGGCCTTTGAAGGTACGATTGAAACGTTCCACCACAGAAGCTTTCGTCTCGTTGTACGTATGAAAGAAAAATACCTTCTGTTTCTTAAGAAAGGCTTGAAAGGGTCGGTTGAGAAATTCGGTGCCTTCATCTGTTTGTAAATAAAGAGGTTTGCGCCCCGTCTTGAAAATCTGCTGGAAGGCTCGTATGAGATTCTCCCCTGTTTTGGTGCGAATGGGTAGTACCCAGGCATACTTGGATAGAATATCGATACAGGTCAATATATACCGATGTCCATCATTGTGAGGTGCAAAGCGACTCATGTCCACTAAATCCGCCTGCCATTGCGCGTCTATCCCGCCGACGATCACCCGGTTACGGCGAAAATGGCGTCGTGCTGCTCGATGTAAACTATAGGTGTCTTGAGTTTTTAACCAGTCTCGAACTTGAGTTCGACTGATGCCTTGAGAATGGGCAGCTCGAGAGAGCGCTCCCACAGCGCTATATGCGGCTGGACTCCCGGGGCTGTAATACAAATCGCTTAACACCTCGTTAATCACTGTAGACTGCTTTTTCCCCGTTCGGTCCCGCTGCTTCATCACGGACTTTTTCTTCTTCATTGTTCCCGGTCATGTGTGTGTGGGTCGCTTCATCAGGTGACACTGTCATTCTAGCCTGTGTGCATTCTATACATATAGTACTTTCCCCATCATCATCAGCTTTTTTTTCATCAGGTTCATCTAGCGCGTGTTCGATAGCACGAGCCCATGCCAATTGGTGGGGTGATCGGTCGTCCGGTGTAAACAACTGGTCCACCATAGGGACTACTTTCTCCAAGGCTGACCACAGAGAGGGAGTTAGGAGGAAACTTCGCGCAGGCTCTTGGTAGCGACCCACCCGTGGAAAGAGCACAGTATGGTATACGTAGATGGCATTGTCCAGGTGAATCAGGTGTCCGTCTAACTCACCGCTCAACACCCGTTTAAACTTAGTCCAGCCATCACGCTGTAGTGTCACCCTATTCGATAGAGTCTCAGCGTGCTCAAAGCAAATAGGTCCACAATCTTCGACCAGGGTGACTTTAGCTTCATACACGTATAAGCCCACATTGGGTGTAAGAGGCAGGATGGCTTTTAGTGACATGCTTGCTCTCAATGTCGAACGGAGAATGACCCACACTCTGTCTTAGCCCTCGTATTTATAGGGTCAGGTACTATACTGTCACTCTAGCCTCTGTGCATTCTCTAGTATTTTGCCCATCATCAGATTTTTTTTTCATCAGGTTCACTCAGCGCGTCTTCCCTAGCACGAACGCACGCTAATTGGTCGGGTGATCGGTCGTCCGGTGTAAATAACTGGTCCACAATAGGCACTATTTTCTCCAAGGCTGACCACACAGAGGAAGTTAGGCTGATACTTCGCGTAGGCTCTTGGTAGGGACCCAGACGTATGTGGACGGGCGGTACGGAATATACGTAGATGGCATTGTCCAGGTGGATGACGTCTCCGTCCAACTCACCGCTCAGCACCCGTTTAAACTTAGTCCACCCATCACGCTGTAGTGTCACCGGATTCGATAGCATTTCAGCGGGCGTCCAGTAAATAGCTTGATGGTCTTTCACCAGCGTGACTTTATCTTGATAAATGTATAACCTCACACTGGGTGTAAGAGGCAGGATAGCGCGTAGTGACGTGCTTGCTGTAAATGTCGAACGGAGAATAACACACACTCTGTCTCTGTGAGAGGAGGTTGGGGTGGAGAGAGGACTTTATCCACCATGGGCACCACTTGTTGTAAAGCCGTCCAGAGATCGGGGTCCAGCGTAAATCCCCCGCGCTTCAAACATAGAAGTCGGGCAAAATACGGGCCGCGGAAAATGTAGACGTCCTGACACAGGTGTATACTATCCCCATCGAGATCGCCGCATAACACTCGTTTCAACGTAGTCCAGCCTTCCGGGGTTAAAGACACACGGGCCGGTTCCGATGTGCACCAACAGCGGGAATCGTCATCAAACAATTCCAGGCGTTCAGGATATAATAATAACGTACAATCCCGGGTGAGTGTACGCGTGGCTAGTGAATTCGATTCTGGGTAGAGTAGATCATGAACTTCGGTGATAATAGCTTTCAGCGCCTGCCATAATCCCGGTCGCAGTAAAATAGCGGCACCTCCACACTGTTCAAGCCGCGGAAAAAAAGAATCCGCTCTTCCACTCCGCAGGTAGACACCCAGTCCTACATGCATAAAATCCACTTCGGGTTGTTTTCCCTGTAACAAGCGTGTTAATAGCGCCCACCCTGGTAGGGTTAAACATAATTTCACTTCTTTAGGATGTTCCTGGATAAGCTGCACTTCTTTATCATACACCATGAGAATGACATCCGACGTCAATTGAAAGAACGCGAGCTCCTTTCCCGGTGCTGCCATAATGATAAATGACAAAAAAATACCGCGCCAGACAAATTATATAGATGGATTCTTGCTAATGGGAATAAAAAAATTGTAAATAAAAAATACGCGTACCTTGTAGAAAAAATAATTAAAATTGACAATGCAATTTTTGTAGACGGACCCAGAGTGCATAAATTGATATTCTTGAATCATTAACATGATAAAAATAAAATATTATCATGGCTGGCATCGTATATGAAGTCCTCATAATTACCCGAACAATGCCTAGTGCTCTAAAATAGTCAAACCCGATCCTTGCAAAGCCATACTATATAATGGTATAAATGCTAGACGTACGTGAAGGTATTTCTTCAATGCTAAATTGTGTGCCCCTAGTACGCTTACTACTGGCGAGAGGGTTCCCGATTCTCCAGCGAACTCATGGCCCCTTTTGAGAGAGCTTATAAATTTAAAGAAACGTTAATTCAATGAAACAATTCATCAAATAGGTAGCCCACATCCTTTTCATGATTCTACTTCAATAAAACAATGTAATTCATACGACAAACACATTTAATAATTACCAACTAGCATGAATTGGAACAAAACGGGGTTTATTTTTAAGTCCCATAAGAAAGGGGCCGCAACTCTGTTTTGACACGAAAATTTGAATCGAAACGGCTCGCGTTGTGTTTGTTACGGTGAAATGAAGGGTCTGTTTTTTTATAAATTTCTACCGTTCCCTTTCGATAAACGTGCTGGAATTTTCACCGAGCTAGTATAAGGTGGTAAGCGATAATCTTGATATATTTTTAGCCAGGAAAATTAATTTATTTTCAGTGTAGCGGATTTTTCCTACTATCGTACTTTCCCATTAGGCGTGTAAAATTCACTAAAAATCATACAATAACAACAGAGTCGAGCGCTAGGGAGCTAAAATTTTACATACTATACCCTAACTTGTCTAAGTTTAATTAGAAATAAAATATATACGGCATTGATATTTTATTGTCAAAACACAGTCGTTTATAAATGAAAAAGAAACACACGCCGATTTTCACGTTGCCCACAGACAAGAGCCGAAAACGGCAGAATCCCACGATTTCAACCACGTCCGCGCTTTGTCTATATATATCACGGCCCAGATTTCAAAGGCCCATTCGAAAACCTTTACAGCTATCAACATGTCACAACCAGCCAAAATATCAACGACGAGTATCATCAAGCCCACAGGGAGGAGGAGGACATTATAAAGACGCAAGAAACAAGTCATGCGGAGGGTCATAAAAGAATTCTGGACCCAAGAGTTCGAGAGTTGGGAGGCGGCACTCACACACACCAGCGGACCAGGGCTAGCCACAGCCAATAATGTGCGGGCGTTGTTGGAGTCGGTGAATACCAACATCCCCGAGGAGGGGTGGTTCACCTTACTGCAAACGGTGATGAAGCAAGAAGCCATCCCTCCTCCTCCGACGACGACATTTGAAAACCTAAGGGGGGAAGACGTGATTTTACTGAATCCGTCACCACCACGGGCAACAACATCAACAGCGACCAGGGAAGAGGAAGAAAGACCACCATCGCCCTTCCCCCTGGAACCCCTACCCTCCTACCTGGAGCAAGACGACGAAGATGACACCCCCTTAATCATCTGGGAACAGCCTCCCCCCACCGTCGCCGCTGCGATTTTTATGGACGGGCATTCCATAACCCCAGACGTGGGCGAAGAGGGCATTTCACCCTATCGGTACTTCTCCGTGGCTGGGATGGGGAGTAGGCCACTCCCCCCTGAATAAAAACAGGGTTAAAAAATAATAACCGTTCTTGTCAGAACGTCCTGAATAAAAACAGGGTTAAAAAATAATAACCGTTCTTTTCAGAACGAATCCATCCTTCGAAAGAGGGCTTCTAACTTGGCACATCAATTTCAAAAGCATACAGCCCCAGCCCCCTTTATTAGCAATGCATCACCAAAAAATAAACAACCCCTGGCCGATATCAAACAGTTCTTGTCAGAACTAATCTCTCTATTAAAAACACAGAATTTTTTCTCTTCCCCCATTAATTGTCCGAACCATAACGGACTATTTTTTTATTTTAATATGTCCGAACGATAACGGACATTTTATTTTTTTTATTTTAATATATTACAACCCGAATAAATAACGGGTTGAAATTTATAGCACAGGGATAGGTGGGAATCTGTTTTTAATTTTTAGGGTGGTTATTAAAAAATAACCGTTGGGATATGTAATAAATTACATTGTTGAGAGGGATTGTTGACGCTGTGTTCTTCTTTCAGCGCAGACGGAGCATGTCAAAGGCAGTAATTCACACATTCGGGGCCTGTTGGGTTGTGCACACGTTGGAATCTGGGCGAATTTATGAATACAACTTTCACACAAAGCCTGATGGCCACAGGGGAAGATGGCAAATTTTGCGAATTGGTTCGGGCATTCTACACAGGATAAATATAAGTCTCTTTGACGTTCTGTTTTTGACCCCAGTGTTGTTGTTGTAGCTATGGCCCAAACATAATGGACATCGTCTTGATTTTGGTTTATTTTGCTGTTCTTGCTTCTGTTTGTTCGCACATCCTTGCGCATTTTTCTCACATCTTTCCGACGTCTAGCGGTCCTTACATCTTTCCTCCTTTGGGGTACTATGGTGTCTCCCCTGTTTTCCGTCTGCTCATCTTGGTCTGATGAAATATCTGAAGTATCTGTTGTTTGGCTTGTGCTTTGTTGTGCCATTTCTCCATCGGCTTTTTCTTTAACTGGTGGTGTCAACATATTTTGTAACATGGAGTCTATATCGTCAAAACATTGGTATTCATCAACATTCGGTGTGGGTGCTAGGGCAAAGAAGTTACCCAGCGGCGCTGTGTCTGGGAGATCTTCACAATGGACTGTACTTGGTAGCTTCCCGGGTTCAGATGGGAATAAATCTTTGATTATCGCCTCCAACCAGGGTTGGTCATGTTCCAAATTAATGACGTCGCCGAGCAGTGGTAGATCATCATTTGGGATGAAGTCTGATTTATCCATGATTTCAACAAATTGCCTGCATCACTGAGCACTGAGGCTAATTGTGAATGCCTGAAAAAAAACTGCAGGCTATTTATAATGTAAAAAGCGCGGACGGCAGCGACAACACTGTGTCGTTTGCTAACACGGACGCTGCGAAAATCTGTGTGTGTGTTTTTTTCATTTATAAACGGCTGTATTTTGACAATAAAATATCACTGCCGTATATATATTTTATTTCTAATTAAACTTAGACAAGTTAGGGTATAGTATGTAAAATTTTAGCTCCCTACCGTTCGACTATATTGTTATTGTATGATTTTTAGTGAATTTTACTCGCCTAATGCGAAAGTACGATAGTAGGAAAACTCCGCTACACTGCAAATAAATTGATTTTCCTGACTAAAAAAACATCCAGACTAGAGCTGACAATCTTATAATATTACTGTGAAAATTCCAACGAATTTATCGAACTAAAAGTTTGAAAAAAATAAAACTTTGAAAAAAATAAAACACATTTTTTTAGCAAATACCATAATCTTGCACTCACTCACACCCACAGGCTGATTCACAGCCGCCATCTTGTCCCACCACCCACAGCCGCCATCTTGTCCCACCACCCACAGGCCGATTCACAGCCGCCATCTTGTCCCACCACCCACACCCGCCATCTTGTCCCACCACCCACAGCCGCCATCTTGTCCCACCACCCACAAGCCGTGTAGACTATAAATAACGTGTGGTCTGTTGTCATTTATTCACAAAATACAATTATGAGTTCAAGAAGACGACCCTTGTTTACCCACCACGCTACGAGAGATCCAAGACATGATGCTGCTGCTACAGAACACAGAGAGATGGTTAGCAGTGAAGAAGTTGGAGGAATAACGATAACCACAAGTTTTCAGAGGGTTCTTGAAGACGAAACCACGTTAATACGCAGTACAGAAGAACTTGCGGGAGAACTCCGGCGAAATATACGAGCAGAAGAGAATAGACGATTGCAAAGACTAAGTCAACAACAGGATGAAGAAATCAACAGGATGGAGGCCATTGAAGAAGGAGAAAACGAGGACAATGATATGACGGATGGGGAACAAGGCGGCGAGCTTCCATGGTTAAATAAGAATACACCGCCCATTACAACAACAACAACGATGCCTACCGAAACTATAACCATTTCGGCTGCAGAAACTCCACCACAACAATGCCCACACGAAGCCGAGGTATCCCGCCTCAACGAAGTGATTAACATCATGCGTGAAAACATCACTGGAATGGAGGTGACAATGAATGGAATGGAGGCTGAGATTTCCATACAGAAGAAAGAACGACATATAGAAGAAAGAAAAAAACGATGTAGTATTTGCACCGATGAGGACAGCTTGTACGCTGTACTACCGTGTGGACATCTGTGCCTGTGCAAAGATTGTTGGGTGACACTGTCGTGTGAAGGAGCCATGTGCCGCTGCGTTGACGCCGGAGAGGAACATCTCAAAATAAAATGCCCCATATGCAGGAAGCATATAGGTGGTATCAAGAGAATCTACCGCGCATAAGTGTCGTGTAACACTTTCAAAGGCCCTTTTCAGGGCCAACCCATCTTTCCGGAAGTGGAAACTTCTATCAACAAAGCACAAAAATTAACACCAACTCCCATCATCCTTTCCCCAAAGAAATTTTTTTTTTTTAAATTTTTGGTACATTTTTTTGAAATTATTGAAAAAAAAGAGGGAAAATTGAAGTGGGAGGGAAATGGAATAGCCAAAAATTTTTTTTTTTAATTTAATAAAAAAGGAAAAAAAGATTCATGGAGCCAAAAAAAATCTTTTTCATTTTCTATGTTTTTTTAACAATTAAAAATTGAAATTATGGAAAAAAAGGGTTAAAAGGGGAAATTGGAGGGGGGGACAAGGGGTAAGCAAGGTTGATGGAATAGCCCCAATTTTTTCTTTAAAAATGGACCCATGGGGTCGAGTGAGGTATCAAATTGAAGGTTAGGTGAAGGGGCATGTAATGGGCTGGGTGTAGGATTGAACTATCGGCATTGTGCGCATGCGCGGTGGCCGAAAGGTATGGAAATAGACGTTTTGGAGCTAGGGGATAGCCAAAAATTTTTTTTTTTTAAAATGGACCAATGGGGTCGAGTGAGGTATCAAATTGAAGGTTAGGTAAAGGAGCATCTAATGGGCTGGGTGTGGGGTTGAACTATCGGCCTTCTGCGCATGCGCGGCGGTCGAAGGGTGTGAAAATAGCCTTTTTGGAGCTAGGAGAGCCCCTAATGGACCAATGGGGTCGAGTGAGGTATCAAATTGAAGCTTACGTGAAGGGGCATCTGATGGACTGGGTGTGGGGTTGAATTAGGGTGATTCTGCGCATGCGCGGCGGCCAAAAGGGTATGAAAATAGCCTTTTTGGAGCTAGGAGAGCCCCTAGTGGCCCGATGGGGTCGAGTGAGGTATCAAATTGAAGGTGAGGTGAAGGGGCATCTAATGGACTGGGTGTGGGGTTGAATTAGGGTGATTCTGCGCATGCGCGGCGGCCAAAAGGGTATGAAAATAGCCTTTTTGGAGCTAGGAGAGCCCCTAGTGGCCCGATGAGGTCGAGTGAGGTATCAAATTGAAGGTGAGGTGAAGGGGCATCTAATGGACTGGGTGTGGGTTGAAATAATCCTTTTTTTCAATTTTTTTTCAATAATTTCAAAAAAATTTAAAAAAAGAATGAACACTAAGCATTTTTTTAATTTTCTACTATTTTTTATTAACACAAATAGAATGAACGTATTCACAAGGGTATTGAATTTTAATATAATTATATCTGAGTATTGAATTTTTAATACAATTAACAGTAAAAAAACTCTTTTAATACAATTATACGCTCTCAAGCCACTTCAATGAATGTGTATGGTAAATGTTTTTCAACACTTGTTCTCAATAGTTCACCAACAAGACTTGTTTGAATTCATCATCATCTTTCCGGCCTTGGTGCACGTAGATGTACGTTATAATCTCTTCACGTGGAATTTTGGGAGGACAGGCCGCTTCTACCGCCCGGGCAATTTGCCTCTCCGTCACGGTCTGTAGTGCTTCAGTGATCAGTGCGTATGAGGGTACGCTAGTGTCCTCTGGAATTTGAGGTCTGATCAGATCCAGGACTGTGCCGATGTACTTCTGATAAATATAGTGTTGCACCTGGTAGGCCACAGCTGAACGAATTGCACTTGCGAGACTCTGCAACTGCCGCCACGCCGTTAATTTCAAAGTGACACCCTGAGGACAAGCAACAAGCTCTTGCGTATCTAACCGCCTTCGCCATTTACGGATATGCACGAGGAGCTGGTCGTTGTAATAGGCACAGCTCACATAGATGTCGTCACCCACATGAAATTTCGCTTCGTCACTCCCCTGGTCACGAATAACCGCATCGATGGCGTAATCAAAGGTCTCCAGTTTTTGCCAGGAAGCGTAGGTCAAGGCAATATGCTTACCGGGTCTGTCGTTAAAGCCCGCTGCATTAAAATGCACTTCTTCGTCTTTCACACTCACTGTTAAATAGGGTGAAAGCTCCCAAATGTCCGTGTGAGCTGCCTGGTAAGCTTGCTGGATGAGGTTATTGATCTCCTGGACAGACATAGGAAGTTCTACCTCTTGTTTCACTTGCTGGGGTACTACTGGCTGCGCAACCACAGGTATTTCTAACGGTGTTAGTCGAGGGCGTTTGGGTCGTCCAGCACGTTTAGCAGGTGTACTCTCTGGGGTAGTGGTGTGCGTACGTTTGCTAGCTGTACGCTCTTCGGTAGTATCCATCACTAAGATATCATCATCATCTTGTATAACGTCGTCGGCTTCAAGTAGATCTGCTAGTTCTTCATTTTCCGTCTTCTTCAGCGCCTCCACGAAGGCTAGAAATGCATAAGGACCACAGCGCAGTAGACCGTCGATGAGTTTTCTGTTTTGTCCTGAAGGGGTCTTCTCCGCCATGATATCTTCGACACCCTGTTTTAGGAGTATGTTATCGGCCATAAGCACATCACATAATGCGCCCACATGCTGCATCTCATCAATCAGGCGAACACGGTTCTTTCGAAGCGTGACTAGGTCGGCTGACTCCATGACTATGGGCTCAGGCTGATGAGTAACTGCTACGGTGTAAAAGTCTGGTGAATTTGCACTGGTAAAAGTGAAAAAAGTAAAGGGTTCTCCACAGCTCATACAAAACAGGCAAGCAGGCTAGATGACTGACTAGAGGTGAAGCAAGCAGGCAGGCAGGCAGGTAGACAGGCTGGAAGGCTCGTCAGGTCAGGTAAGTCACAGTGCTCCGCAAAAGTAGTGCAATGAATACTCCCCTACCCTAAAAATCAACTCCTTTTATACGTTTTTCTATAATCCGCCATCTTGTCCCACCACCCACACGCCGCCATCTTGTCCCACCACCCACCATCCACAGCCGCCATCTTGTCCCACCACCCACAGCCGCCATCTTGTCCCACCACCCACCATCCACAGCCGCCATCTTGTCCCACCACCCACCCACCATCCACAGCCGCCATCTTGTCCCACCACCCACCACACACGCCGCCATCTTGTCCCACCACCCACCATCCACAGCCGCCATCTTGTCCCACCACCCACCATCCACACACGCCGCCATCTTGTCCCACCACCCACCATCCACGCATGCGCACACCACCAATTGTGACGTCACCCAAGGTTCTGCGCATGCGCAGTGAAGCGCTACTTTATCGATTTGCTCCTTGTATACTACTTATATGAGAAGTCATAATAGCCAAAAGCCATACGAATGATCCATCTGTGGCCAGGAATAGTGTAACAGGAGATCGGCATGATAATACACACTGGGGGAGAAGTCACATAAATGCTTAATCTGTGGGTATAGACCTCTGGTCAAAACTTGGATTTCAAGACACGTGGACACCCATTCTGGGAAGCTATACAGACGTCCATTACCGTACATGACTTGTGGGAAGTTTTCCAAAGAAAACACTTTAACATATGGTAAACCCTAGAAAAAACTACAATGTAAATAGACTGGGTTACTATCTCTGTTTATCATAGCAGTTGATAAACAGGTGGCCGCTGTCATTTTGAATTTACGGCAATTTTGTGACTGATTCTCGTCAAATCACGGGAGATCATTCAGGAACAACCAGATGATGTAGAACGTTCACATTCACAAACAACTACATATGCTCCGTTTCACAGGGTCAATACAAATATGTCCCTTTCCTCAACAGCGGAAGTGAAACTTTACGACGTGGCTCTGACGTTTAGGAAACCACTGACACATGCCGATCAGTGTAAATCCCACCGAATAACTCCCTCAGTTTGCATATGGGCGAACTACTTTTCGTATGCTTACACGAGAAAGAACTCAGTTTACCTGATCTATTACTCACTAACACGCTGAGGCTTGAAGCGATTTCTCACAGATGCAGGCCAGATGCAGGTCAATGTGTTACCAAGTGTTACACTTCAAAAATCTGAAATTAAATGCTAAATTTTTGTGAAAGCAAAGATGCTACGTGGTGTAGAAGTTGTGGTATACCGGTATTCAAAAACGCATATAGTTAGACCTAACCACGACGACAAGCTCTTGAGGGAGGAACTCACTCGGCACGGTCTCGTACTATAATGTAGGACATAGTACCTCGACCCCCACTGCTAGAAATCCATATTGGCATCCATGTTGAAAGCACAGTATCATGTCAGCTGTATGACTTCCGTTACCATGGAGATCAGCTTGAGCCGAGAAAGACCTCAAACTAGATGTCACTGTTATCCTAAGGGATAACTGAGATACTCCCCGCCCTGCAAGACACAAGTCTCCCGTTCCGAGTAATATTTCAATACAGTATAAATAAAAACCAAGGATAGGAAGGGCCATAACTCTGTAACAAATGTGTGAATCGCAAGGTAAATGTATTAAAATAGAAGCAAAATTTTAGGAGTATTAGTCCGGACAAAATTGTATTTACAGGATGGACACGCCGATCCTGTACCCCTCCTCGAGCTTCATTGCAGGGCGTGGGGAGGGGGGGGTATAATGATGGAATAGTATAATGTAAAATACTGCTTGCTGATCAGGTTATCAGCACTCATTACATGAATATTTGAAGAAATTCATTTGAAGGCCTGGTAACTTTGACCAAATATTTCAGGTCATAAATAAGAGATGCACATCTTCAAACCATATTAAACATGTGCACAAAGTTTCAGAAACATCCAGTAATAATTGTGTGATTAGTTAATTACACAAGAACATGCTCTATATATTGGAATATATGCAGAAAATTGACAAAGTCCAAGTCTGGGTGATTTTGACAAAAATTAATATTTCATGCCAGAAATAGGAGATGCAAATCTTCAAACATGTTTCAGAACCTTCTGATAAAAATAGTAGGAGTAGTTGATTACACTAGAAAATTGTCTCTACATGGGGATAGATCCTGAAAATGACAAAGTCCTACAAAGTTCAAAACGTCATAAATATGTCAAAAATTATATAATTTCGTCTTGTAAATAGGACATGCACATCGTCAAAGCATAGGTAACACATATTTAAAGTTTCATTAAAATAGAAGCAAAATCTTAGGAGTAGTCCGGACAAAATTGTGTCCTCTACATGGGAATAGATCCTGAAAATGGCAAAGTCCTATAAAGTTCAAAACGTCATAAATATATCAAAAATTATAATTTCGCCTTGTAAATAGGACAAGGTAACAAATCAAATCATAGGTAATACATATGTAAAGTTTCATTAAAATAGAAGCAAAATTTTAGGAGGAGTAGTCCAGACAAAATTGTGTCTACAGACAGACGAACGGATAGACAGACGGACAAGCCGATTCCAGTATCCCTAACTTCGTTGCGGCGGGGGGGCGTTGCGGGGGGGGGGGGTATAATTAGAAGATATCCTTCGGGAGTAGAATCAAGGAAATATCAATTCATTTGGATATATATTTTATCTCCTGATAAAGGTGGAATACAACGAGGACTATGTGAGCGCAAACACATTCTATAGCATGTGGTGTGTCTCACGTGCAGTGGATCACGGTCTGCAATGGAGAGGTGCAAAATCCTTACACCATTAATGATCGAGGTACTATGACTTCGATGGAATAGGCCGAGCATTCGCGAATGGGAGGAAATCCGACAGCGTCGCTAAGCCGGGGAACATCGTCTAGTGATGAGGGGTGCTGTGTAGTAAAAGAGGGCTGCCCACTCCTTTCCCTTGCTTCATAAGATAAGATAATCTTTATTTAACGTCGGTACATTTTACGAGGAAACAATAGCTTAGAACTATTCACCGACATGAATAATAAAATTCCCAGCCACTCCGGGAAATCAGGGAGATCAGGGGAAATGATTTTCCAGTTTTCCAGTCAGGGAATTTGAGAAAAATACCCAGCATCAGGGAAAACTCAGGGAAATTGAGTAGCAAGAGAGGAGTCACATGTGGCTGGCTATGTTGGCTTTTTAGTGCACACCAGGGATGCACATTTTCCTTCTTAACACCTCATTAAGGGCTTATCTAGCATTGCTTGAACTCTTATCAGGACACACACCTTCCGGCCAGTGGGTGTGCTTATTTTGCATATCTGTACTGTATCGTGTTAAAAGCTGTTGAAATTATCGCATTCTACTATCCAGAATTTCTCAGGGAATTTGGGAAATTAATCAGGGGGAAATCAGGGAATTTTGTTTCTATGAAAAGCTGGGAACCTACAAAGGTAAAAACAATAACTGATTTGGAAGGTAAAAACAATAACTGATCTCCAAATCAGTTATTGTTTATTATCTCGATAATCTCCCCAATTACAATCCCTGTGGCTTTCAGGTGTCACACCCCAAGCGAGGTCACTGTAAAGTGAAGTAAGGTGCATAGACTGTAGGACTGTCAGTCAAGTTAGGTATTGGCAGACACTGTAAGTGAGCCGTCTCCCCTCCAGCGATTGGTCTTCGACCTGCGGCATTTTGAAGTATGACGAGCTTTCTACCTGGCTCGTTTACTTTTTGCACGAGGCGATGTAGACCCATAGGGTCTAATGATCCTGTCTAATACTGAGGAAAAACTTGAGCACAAGTAGAAATTGGTTGTTTATTGAACTGCTTTAGTCTTTGAGAGGAAGAGCAGAAGAAAAGAGTCCTCAAGTTATTCAGCTACTGCAGATAGTTTGGTCAACTATTTTTGCTAGATTTTGTACCACCAGGTCTATTCTAATGAAGTTAAATATTTTCTGCTATTCTTATGTATGTTCAGATGTCATTTTCACAGAGTTTCTCTGTTTCAGAGCATGAATACAAAATGGATACCATTCAGGGGTTGCTTGGAGAGTTTTCCTGAGGATGTCATAAATCGCTGGCTGATAAAAACTTTATCAATACACTTAATATATGCAGAAGAAAATAATTTAAGGCATACTCATCATATGTTTGCCATGTTAGCAAGAAATTCTAGGCTCCCATTCTTGCAGAAATTGTATTCACAGTATGTAACTTGGGGACTTGCACAAGCACAAACCCCTCCACCTGACCCTCTATACCATTTAGATGCAGACACAAGCATGACCTAGATCACTGGTTTGGTTCGCTTGGATAGGGTCAAACTCTAAGGCATCATGTTTAAATAGAAGTGACCTACATGTACCAGTCTGCACAATATAATTGTCATTCTACCATTTTCAGAATGTGTAACCTTCCAAACTAGGGGTGTACTGACAGAAGGAGGTACATGCATATAATATGATGCCATGGGAGGATGCATCCCAGCATAGCTCCAGTCCATCTAACCATAAGGATTTTACATTGTATCTCAATACTGAATTTTTGTCATTTACTGCTGAAGGATATGCTTTCTATAATCTGAAATAAATAAAATATTTTACAAATATTGGTAACATGCAGAGAAGACATTATTTATCCTTTCATTAAGTCGGTTTCATAATAAATAAGGTATCTGTCCCATCGGTCACAAGTTAATTTTTGAAATATACGTGTGACATGTACAATTACACTAATTCACTAGAGATCCTTGTTGAAAGAAATGTGTGAGACTGGACAAATTGTGTGGCTCTTCGCCATGGGACTGAACATCAAAGAGTTAGTGGAATTATTCCAGCAGCCTATTTTACATTTAAATAGCTCCGTTTCAGTGTCTAAGGCTCTAGTTGTTTTTACGAAAGGGCTTCTCGAGTTTTTCAATGTTTCACAGTGTCTTGATTAACCCGGATTTAACTTGTTTTTTTTCTCTGTCAGACTGAAAATGGGAAGGATAGTTATTATGCCGAGTGAACTGTACTCTTACTTCTACCAGCTAATATGCTGGCATATGCAATTGAATGGATCGAGAAACATCACCTCTGCTATACCCAACTGTGAAAATCAGGTAGGGATTGACGGCATGAGCTCTGCTAATGGAAACTTTCAAAACAGTTGACAACGCCAACATAATTGGGGATCTTTGGCTTGTTTAGTCATTCTATCATTACGGTATATTTTAGAGAGGTAAAATTGTTCAGAAAAAAAGGTATACATTTCTATTATTCATCACTATTTCTTGGATCTGAGACACCAAAAGAACCTATTTTAACAAAAGCAGCGATTAAATTGCAATAGGAATTTTTAAAAAGTTTATGATGAATATGAATTGGTCAACTCTGTTACCCAATATATATGGTAACAGGGTCGACTGTAACAGAGTTGACATATTACCACACAGATGATATTTTACTGCAGCCGAAAAAGCCCGTACTTTGTGACTGTGAGGTTGACTGGTTCAGTGTGTACTATCCAAGTATATGATGCTTTTGTTACTCAAGTTGGGGTCATGGAATTTGACGCCGCAACAGTGTTGACACCCAATAAACTTAAGGTATAATTTGAGACAAGATATCTATAACTATTTGTTGATTATACTTCTGTGGAACCTCATCCTCTTTCACACGGAACCTTCTGAGCTTCACCACTGAGGTGAAAATACGCAACAAGGTTTAAAAGCTCGTAATTGCATCCAAATTTACGTTATGGTAACAGAGTTGACATGGATACTGGGAACAAGAGGAAAAATGACTACTTTTCCTGTACTAGCCTCACAGTGCCACAAATCTAATTAATGACATTGTATTTATATAGGGATAAGAGTTATTCTGACGTGTTTCCTTGTAATAATGCAAATGGAACACAATTCACATTTCGTGAAAACTACAATGTTTGGGCTCATACTAAAGGACGGCGGAAAGGCAGGCCGCCGGCGGAAAGGACGGCGGTGGATAAAAACATATGTTACAAGGCTTGGCGGGGGATAATTTGTGCCTAGATGTATTACTTGTGTAAATTTATACCGATTTCATATATTTGCAGGTACCCACAACGTCGTATGGTCACATGGATGTCGGATAATACTGTGACGGCTAGCGAAAATCAAAATGGTGGCCGCCATTTTGATTTTCGTTAGCCGTGACGGCCGTGAAGTATTATCCGACATTCATGTGACCATACGACGTTGTGGGTACCTGCAAATATATGAACTCGGTATAAATTTACACAAGTAATACATCTAGGCACAAATTATCCCCCGCCAAGCCTTGTAACATATGTTTTTATCCACCGCCGTCCTTTCCGCCGGCCGCCTGCCTTTCCGCCGTCCTTTAGTATGAGCCCAATGTTTGGCCCTGGGGACATGCCAACAAAGCTGATTTAGGAGCAACAAACAAGTATTGCCATTAAACATTGTTTTGATAGACAAAATGGTGATGCACCAGGAAGTTTATATTTTAGGCACTACACCATGCCATTTCATTCAAAATTTTGGCAAAAACATATTTTATAGATCCACGGGACATAAAATATATCGTAATGGTAAAATGACTTATTTTTAAACTGTGAAATCGCACAGATTGCCAGTTTGTAACAAAATGTTGCGGTGCTCCATTGCAGAAACGGGTTATGTATTTGGTGGAACACTGTGTTTACCGCGAGCTAAGGTGAACGGAAGTTGTGACGAGTCGTCTTTGTCCGCAGTTTTCCCCTATCGATCACAACCTGTTTGACGTTTGATATTTAACTTTTGACGTCTTCAATTTATGAACACTGGGTTGCAGTGAACAAAGAGTGGATCGACCCTTACACAACAGAGTCTGCAGCAACAATCGAATAATCAAGGGGGAGGTAATTGTTTTACTATTTCACATAAATTTACAACAACAACAACGACCGAATTGTGAAGACTCAGAAGAGTCGTGTGTGTGGGTGTTGTTGTACCAGGAATAAGGGGGTTTACCATGGCCGCCTGAATAAATTTAATCAAGTGACCAGTTTTCCGGAAGTGATATATGCCTTACATTTATATCATATATCAAAATGTACCTTGGATCTAGCCCCAGCAGGGACCTAATGATACTGTCATTAGGTCCCACGTACATCCTAGCCACCATCGTCGTGTAGAAGCCCGAATCGTATAAACAATGATTTAGTTGCTCCTTACCATACATTTTCCGATAAAACGTATCATGAACTAGTCCGAATCGTCCGAACGGCCAACATCTGTTGTCCTTTGGAGTGGGTTTCGCCGCCTTTTGTACCAGTCGCCGATGAAAATTTCAAACAGCTCCGCCATGTTTGTTTCCACGCCAGAGTGTCAACTGCGCAAACGGTGACCGCAATAAACACCATACATGCCACCGTTTGCGCAGTTGACACTCCGGTGTGGAAACAAACATGGCGGAGCTGTTTGAAATTTTCAGCGGCGACTGGTACAAAAGGCGGCGAAACCCACTCCAAAAGACAACAGATGTTGGCCGTTAGGACGATTCGGACTAGTTCATGATACGTTTTATCGGAAAATGCATGGTAAGGAGCAACTAAATCATTGTTTATACGATTCGGGCTTCTACACGACGATGGTGGCTAGGATGTACGTGGGACCTAATGACAGTATCATTAGGTCCCTGCTGGGGCTACCTTGGATCATACTGCATGCAATTATCATATATGTGTTTCGATAATTAACACCAATAAAATGACATATTAACAAAATTATTAACTATGATTCAAGAACAATAAACATGCTGTCCCCATTTACAATGTACATTGTACACTATTTCAAATTTCGAATTTTAAAGGCTAACTGTACATATATCGTGATAAAAATCTGAACACGTGTCAAAAACCATATCGCCATATTGAATGTTTGCCACTTGGAAGGTGCTAGATGGCAGACAATGAAAAATTCCACTAAAAGCGGATCAAAAATACGTACACATTCCACGAAGGGCCGTACTTGTGGTAAAACAACATAATATACCGATCGCATCAGTTAAAATAAGGTAAAGTGAGTTGGAAATTCAAACTTGTATCTGTCAAAACAGTCCAGATTGACGGAAGGTACCTTCACATATCCTTGCACTGTTGACAAGCCAGGCCACATGAACACTTCAAGCATAGTTGATTGGTAGAGATTTTTGCCAAAGTTGTGTTCATGGATCTCCCTCAAATTATTAAAAACATAATCACAAAATATCTTCTAGAAATGTAAACACACGGACCTGGAACAATCAAACTTTATTCTCAGATTATGAGGGAGATGCCATTGCTTGTCAAATTTCTGATAAAACTATGATATTAAATGTTGTTTACATAAAAGTATTATAGAGAAATACGCCCCAGGGAAGTTAAAATAATACACAAAAAACAATAAAACAATGCGAAAAGGAGATCGCACATCCACTGTAACAGCAGTTTACAGTTTGTCGGTTCTTTGAAAGCAGCAACAACGCCAGAAGCCGAAAACACTGAGGCTCTGGACCGGTGAAACCATTGCACACCTTTCAACATGATGTTTGTAAGTTGGTGTTACATTCGCGGCAAGTTGGACATTAGTGTCTAACCCATTGGAACCTTTCCTATATATATCAAAGTAGTCTTGTGTTTTGACAGTCTTTAAATTTTTATAATGACAACCAACATAGTGGATGTGTAATATTATTTTTAAAATATCAGGTCTTCATAATTCAATATCTCATATAGTGTACATTGTAATGTAGGACTTGGGGTATTTTTATCACTACTTTCAACATATGAGTGATGTTGTCAAATGGACTTCTCCTGACGACCCCATGACATTGTTTTTGTAGGTTATTTTTCATATTGATATTAAATATGAAAACCAATATAATCTCCACAAGTACGGTAGTATGATACATGGAATGTTTGATGTATGATATAGGTAACCAAATACATATAAGCTTATAGTGTACATATCACTTACAGACCATTGATCATTTTGGTCAAATTGGTGGCCATTTGCATTCTTCATCCCCTTAAACAGTCTCAGTAATTTGGAATTAACGCACCTGAGCATACTGAAATTCTCATGCAATGATATTGTTGTTCATTTTCAGGTTATGTTGAAGCACACAAATGATTTAAGAACATTTTGGAAGTTTGTCAATTGTTGGAACAGAATATCTCACTTTAGACAAAGAAATGGCTTCAAAATTCCAAACGAATACTCTGCCACTATTTTCAAACTACATGCAAGCAGTTTTGAGAAATGGTTGGTATCCCTCATGAACTACAGGCAAGTTGATACCTTTTCAACAAGCAACTTGATACCCACATTATCCAGACATGCCCAGAAAAGCTCATGCTATCGGGCTATAAAACCAATTTCAAGATATTTATCGTCGGAAGTGAGATCTTGACAAAAATTTACCAAGTTCAGTCGTGTTTATTTAACTATTATGTATCTCTCTACCATCTGCTACCACCAAAGATTTACTCAGATTGGGGTTCATTCCGAATGCTGACAGGTTTCTGGTCCAAATGTCCATGTTTTAGCACAGATCAGGCCAGTAAAACGCAGCATACTAAAAATCATACAAGAATACTTGCAAATCTATAGCTTGAGCATTTTGGATATTTATGAATGTTCAATTCATATGCACCTCCCAGTAGCCATCTTCCCCTCAGGCCTGTCATGTTACATAGTTTAGCATTAAGCCATGTGGGTGACATGACCTTGGATTTCGAGGTTATGAACTATGTTACATGGCTACTCACATGACAGTCTGGAGTGGAAGATGGCCTCTGGCAGGTTTGGAAACGCATATATGAATTGAAGATGACTGCATTCAAAATGCTCCAGCTATAGGTTTGTAAGTATTTGTATATGGTTTTTGAGTATACTGATGTATTTTATTTGCTTGCTCAGTGGTAAAAGAGGACATTTGCACCAGAAAAGCTGTCAGCAATTGGAATGAACCCCAATTTGTGTACATCTTTGGTAATAGCTCTCGCATGCCTTGCACAGCAGACCTTTCATTTTGACGGGGCTGATCGTATCTTTTAACCTCAAATCAGCCCCATAAAATGCAAGGTCTGTGCACTTGGCAGATGGTACAGAGCTACATTTATACGCAGCTACTGTTTATTAAAATAATGTCAAAAAAAAAGGATTAATTGTTGAATCAAAACCACTTAAATTGCGTGTGAATATTAGCTTGCTGTGATTTATTAAATTCAAGATATTATGACTTTTTTTATGTGACAACAAGCAGTTACAACATCTATATACCAATATCATTTAGAAAGTACATGTAGGTAAGATTTATATCCAAATATTGTTAGGATGACACTGTCTTAGTGAAGCACAAACACTTGTGCTGTTTGGGCCAGTCCAGTGAGAGACTCAAGCTCACACCTTCAGAGCATGGTACCAAATCGTCAGCAGTAAATGCAAGTGTTCTAAACCACTTAACCACCTCAGCATCCACAAAAGAGGAAGTTCAGAACATCAGATGTAAATCTGAGAGCCAATGCCAGTGCTGGGAATGATTTTTGTTGTAACAGATCTGGTATCAGTTTTCAAAAGCTGCAATATCTCACCATTGGCTTTCAGTAGAGGTCTGACGCTTTATGGATGTATTATTGAGAGTACTCTGGCTGTTATTGGCTGCTTTTGTGAAATATAATTTCCCATAAGGAATAATTAGAGACATCTAGTGTTTGTGCTGTCTGTCTGTCTGGATGGATGGATGTCTGTCCGTCCCCTTGCCTTGTCTGCAAGATATCTTGAGAACTACTGGATGGAATTTCACCAAACTTGGATGGAAGCTTCATTGGGATAGCCCCCTCATTTGATTAGGTTTTGATGTGTGTGCGTGCATTCATCCATGTCCGGTGTCCGTCCGTCCGTCCGTCCATCTACTTGTACATGTATATACAGGCCTTGTCTGCAAGATATCTTAAGAACTACTGGATCGAATTTCACCAAACTTGGATGGAAGCTTCAGTGGGATAGCCCCCTCATTTGATTAGGTTTTGGTGTGTGTGCGTGCATTCATCCGTGCCCAGTGTCCGTCCGTCCGTCCATCTACTTGTACATGTATATACAGGCCTTGTCTGCAAGATATCTTGAGAACTATTGGACGGAATTTCACCAAACTTGGATGGAAGCTTCATCGGGATAGCCCCCTTATTTGATTAGGTTTTGGTATGTGTGCATGCGTTCATCCGTGTCCGGTGTCCGTCCATCCGTCCATCTACTTGTACATGTATATACAGGCCTTGTCTGCAAGATATCTTGAGAACTACTGTATGGAATTTCACCAAACTTGGATGGAAGCTTCATTGGGATAGCCCCCTCAGTTGATCAGGTTTTGGTGTATGTGTGCATGCATTCATCCGTGTCGGGTGTCCGTCCGTCCGTTCATCTACTTGTACATGTATATAGAGGCCGTGTCTGATATCTCGAGAACTACGTGACGGAAGTTCACCAAACTTGGATGGAAGCTTTATTGGGATAGTCCTCTCATCTGATTAGGTTTTGGTTTGTGTGTGTGTTCGTCCATGTTCGGTGTCCGTCCGTCTGTCCATGTACTTGTACATGTATATGTATATACAGGCCCTTTCTGCAAGATATCTGAAGAACTACTGGACAGAATTTCACCAAACTTGGATGGAAGGTTCATTGGGATAGCCCCCTCATTTGATTAGGTTTGGGTGTGTGTGTGCATTTATCCATGTCCATCGTCCGTCCGTCCATCTAATTGTTCATGTCTATATACCTTGTCTGCAAGATATCTGGAGAACTACTCGATGGAATTTCACCAAACTTGGATGGAAGCTTCATTGAAATGGCCTTATGATCTAATTAGGTTTGGGTGTGATCTAGTGCTTGCGTGGGTCCATGCAAAATGTGCTTATCTGTCTGTCCAATTTTTGTTCACTCCATATCTTGGAAACTACTGAAGGCAGATGCATGAAACTTCTATACGGTACAGCATGTAAACTATACATGTAGGTGTGGCTCTTGTATGTTTTGCAACTTTCCTATAATGTGATCAGTTTCGAAATAGTTGATGCTTCGCAATTACATGTATTTCACATTGGTTGGACGCTGTAGATGTCGACAATCCACTCATTGCTATATAAATCCCGACTCCTCACTGGGTTACTGCAACAATAAAAATCGGCTCTTTGTAATTAATATTTTTAGATGCGCAGCTTTGTTTAAGATACTTATTGCTACATTCATTTTATAGCACTTTCCCTTAAATTATGTGCCCACTCAAGGCAAGGTGGGAGGTTGGGGGAGACGTATGTTTTTGCTTAAAAAAACAACCAGCATAGGTTTCATGCCGGAGCGGCAACTCAAGGGTCAAAGCGGAACCTCTAGTTTATTTTTTTATTTTTGGCATCTTAAATTATCACCAGGTTTCAATTTTGAAAACTGAAAAGTTTAAATGGCTCTTCGTTTAATAAATAAACAACATTGAGGTTATGGTCAATTATCAAATTCTCTGGTCAAAAATATCAAGGAATCAGTGAAAATTGGAATTTAAGAGGAGTGGATACATTTAGAGAGATGATGTGTCGATTATCAGCATAGAGGTCAAGGTCACTCCGTCTGAACATTAGAAAATAGACTAAGTTAAAAATCTTGATTTGGAGTTACAGTTCCAATTCAGGATTTGGAGTTACAGTTCCAATTCAGGATTTGGAGTTACAGTTCCAATTCAGGATTTGGAGTTACAGTTCCAATTCAGGGCGGTGGAATGTGTAAAAATTTCATAAATACCATTAAGTCTTAGCAGACAATAAACCCATTCATTTCAAAGCGTGATCTCTTCAGTTGTAGGTGGTGCATTGTGTCCAAACTTTGGATAAACCTAAGTATCCAAGAGGGAAGAATCACTGAATCCCAAACAAGGCATGGTTGAATTTTGGAAAAGCTAACTGTTGCTCTCCAAATTTGTATCTGGTTATGTTGTGCAGGCCTATATTGAAGTCAGTTTTGGCTCTTGTTTAAATTCCACGGAAATTCATCATATCTAGGTGTATCACGGTAACAGTATAACTGATTATTCCAACAGGATGGCCCAAACGGAAACCGGTGAACAGTCTTCAGACGCTAGATTATCAGTTCGGCCCGGAGACGTATACCCATGTCGTCTATGCACGCAGGATCTCGGGGCTAGATTGAGGAGGTTACTGTTCAGCGAATCATCGTGTCACGTGATACCTGTCTTGGCGTCGATTGTAGGCCCTTTGAAGACTTCTGATACAGGTAGTAAGTTCGTGTGTAAAACTTGCTTCACGAAACTATCTAGGGTTAGCAGGCTGAATTTAACTATTGAGAAGTTTACAGAAGAACGTCGTGTTCTCTTGGAAGATTTGAATCAAAGGTATTCGTCACCGAACTCACAAGTTGGCGGTTCCGTGGTCTCTACATATGCCCCCATCACAACAATGCCATATATCAGCGAGAAAAAAAGCAATAGCCTTGCGAAACGTTATGCGTCCTTATCAGGTCTTAAGAGAAAAGCTGGGGATACAGTTACCCCGTCCAGTATGAAGCTTATTCTTGGTCAATATCACAAAATCCTACCAAGAGCGATATCAGTGCCAGTGATGATAGGGCCTGCTGCTGTGCAAGAGCCAGTCACGGAAGACCACCCACCAAACATTCAGAAGGAGGGAGATGGCCTATCGAAGATTCGACGACCGCTTGAAGGAGAGCATGTGAAGGTAGTATTGTTGGTTAATTTTCAGTTTAATAATAATCAATACTATAATCTACATTGTAATTCATCTGTTTTGATTTGGCTTTGGTTGACACACGTCACGGCCTATCACAATCGTTTCTATTGAGATTCGTGCGTGAAAATCATTGTAGCCCACTTCCCGGCAGTGCGTCGTAGGAGGCGAATATCCTGAGTTGCAAGTGATCAGACGCAGTATTGTTAACATTGCATAACTAATTGTCACCATCTTATGACTGAAATATTGGTGAATGTGACGTTAACTTCATCGCAATCATTTAATTCCCTATCAAGTTGATCTGGTTTGATCCCCAGGGATATATAGTTGATGAGATATGCTTTAATGCCCTATCTTGTTTTCAGGTCAAACAGGAACCTATGGAAGTCGAGCCTGATCTCCCGTCTTTTCCAACTGAAGAAGTGGGTGTCACGGTGAGTATTTATATGCATGATCCAATGGATTAGTACATCAAGTGATGTCTGACAGAAATCCGTGTTCACTGCTGGTGTTCCGTGGAAACTGTTTAGGGCAACTATGGCAACGAGAGTGTCTTCTGTACCGACCCCTTTGTACCCATCGTTACCATACTGTTCTCAAAATGTCAGAAATTTTAATCTTCTAAACTTGTAAAACACGCAGTGCTTATGCGCATTCAGTATTAGTCGATTTTGATCGACACGTGAAGCGTACCAAAAAGATGTAGAATGCATCTCCAGAGGAATGAATACATTAGATGCTCAACTACATGTACTTGAAAAAGATCACAAGAGTACAGCGTTTTCTTTAGCTGTGACATCCTTAGCCCACCCCGCTCCATTTAGAAACTGACGTTTCTGACTGACTGAGAACCATGTGTACAAACTCTGCTCGCTACTGTTTTAACCACAGTGCAATCAGGGGGTATATGTGGCGGTAGGAGGTATACAGTTTGATGTCATGAGAATATACAATACATGATCAGAGACTAGGAAACTTGTATCTCGGAAACAACACTTTATTCATTTCCTCAACAGGGTGATCTCAGCACTGATGGAGGAGAATTTGTCTCGTCCTGGTTGTCCGTGGATAAGCCTACAGTTAACCCATTCCCTGTGGCGATGTTTGGACATGAAGCCACTTCCGAACGCCCGATGATAAAGACGGAAAATGAAGAAACGGACGGTGAGAGCTCCGTGAACACAGCAACCTTGGAGAATCAGGAGAGCTTGGTGAACCCAGAGAATTTGGACAATTTAGTGGCCGCTGAGAGCTCAAAGGGCCATGAGAGCTCAAAGGGTCCCGAGAGCTCAAAAGGCTCAGATACATGTAGATTAAAGGAGCAGGATCCTTTGAACTTGGTGGATCATCAAAACACGTCGGTTTCATCTTTGACATCGACTGTCGACGTGATGTCCGCGGAAAAACAAACTGGTGATGATATGAATCATAAAAACAAACTTCTTGACTTTAGATTACATTTAAAGGAGAAACCGTACAAATGCTCAGAATGTGATTATGCATCACACCTACACGAGGAAGTTGATGCACACGTGAAAAACCACAGTGTTGTAAAGCCATTCATTTGTTCAGTCTGTGGTAGTGGGTTCGATAATAAAGACAACCTTATTTCACACATACGAATCCATAGCAGCGAGAAACCATACAAATGCAACATTTGTGGATATAGATCGAACGACTGTAGCAATGCCATTGCGCATAGGAGAACACATACTAGTGAAAGGCGACACAAGTGTCCATTCTGTGACTATAGGGCCGTGTGCAAAAGTAACGTTGTTGCACACTTAAGAATCCATACTGGGGAGAAACCATACAAATGTCCGCTGTGTGATTATAGCTGTAACACGAACCCTAACCTCAAGCGGCATATGGTAACACACACGAGAGATAAAACGACAGGTAATTCAAGTAATAATATAAGATCTTTTATAGACAACAGCTAGCTTTGAAGCACGTGGTCTAATCAATCACACTGAGATGTAGTATTGTGCCGATATTTACGAGAGACAAGTCACTAAGATGTCGGGCACAGACCGACATAAACATGACGTCACCTATGACATAGCTTAAGTTCTTAGATTTCAGGTTTGTAATTATCTCGCTGTAATATTATTGTATTTATGCGTACACAACTGCAGGATAGTAAATGTTTTTAATTTTAAAAAATGTTCCTCGGGTTAAAGTGGACTGTCCACAATGATGAGGTCCACTTGAATCAGATACTTGTAGGCCTCTATGTACGAATTACAACACATATAAGGGAAGTGGGAAGAGGTGCCGACATACTGACAGAGCCACAGGACTTCATAGTATAGTCTTCTGGATAACCTATTCTAAAGCACATAACAAGAATCTAACGATTCGTGATATGTGTTGTATCTCAGGTACGCTTTTATTGTACCTGTTCATGTGGCAACTTGGATGGCATGACCACACGGCCCTAGCACCGGCATAAGCGGTATTAGATGCAAATCTAGATCTGGTCTGGCAACTCGTATATTGGTTATTGGTGAGCTGTGTCGCTGTGACAACTCGTACACTGGGGATTGGCGAGCTGTATCGTCGTCAGATGAAAATGACGGCATTTAAAACAAAATACATTGGTCCCTCACGCATGAGTTATTTCTATTGTTTCACTTTGTTCTGACTGATCAGCCCGGCTCCAAGTCTTGTTCGTTTTGTGCAGCATGTACTGGTATACCAATCATTACCAAAAAATAGCCCCCTAAAAGTAATAATAATTATTAAGTACCGATGTAATTCGCTCAAATGAGAAAACAGTAGATTACATGTTGAAAATTTTGTATCAGGTTTAAGATGGAAGTTCTCAAATTTCGGGATATCAGGTAAGATATTATCGAATATCCACTTACATATCAATATTTTTACTTCATATATGTAAAATATTATTCAATATACATGTATCTTATTTCTAGAAATCAACCAAATTTCTCTAAAACAGCCCAGAATTTCTGAAATATAAAGGTAGATTTATTATATTCATTTGATGAACATCTTCTGGTTTGCTATTAACCAGTAAATAACATTGAGTGATTCTAGTCTCTCAATTGATTTATATTTTACCATTTATAGATGGATCGTTGGTCTTTTAAACATGATAGAATGCAGACATATTTAGACTATTTTCTCTAGATAATGCTATAAATATACATGTACCTAATTCCTTTGCTTTTTTACTGTCCAGTAGGCTTATAACGCATTGTGTAGCATGGTTTACATTTGTTTGTCTGATATAATAATGATTTTATTATTGCTGTTATCCACATGATCCGTAAATAAAAAAAAAGCTTGTTCAGTTTTTTGTTTGGAGTTGTCATTGCGCGTTCGGTATGTTATTCCATGTCGAAATTGGAATTACAGTTCTTACCTGCAGAATATAAGATTTTGTCAGTTAAATGGGAGGTTCTTCCAGTAGAAACTGATATACTACCATTTTCCAGCTTCTATCATGACATTTTCAAAAGACCCAGGATTATGGCACATAATAGCATGCCTAATTTTTGATTTGAGAACTTGTATTGACGAAAATAACTCGACTCCCAAATTCACCTTCACGAATCACGATCTCACAACTGAAATATGGCAAAATGTGATTAACACTTCAATTTGGACACCAAAAGTTCGAAATGTTATTGCTTCCTTTTCGCTTTAGCTGGCATTAACCATTAAATTAACCATGTGTGTTCCAGTGAAAACAACAACTACGCGTGTGCGAAGATCGTCGAATTGATTACCGGTACTGATTTGTGTCTGAATTTACAGATAACGTAACCTGAGTTCAATACAATGTAGGTGATGACGCATTATGTGTCCATAGCCAATGTCGGTGCGATTGGCTTGGAATGTCCCAGAATGTTTCGTATTACGGACGTTTTCCGTGAAACCGAAATCGTTCCCATTGTGAATCATATAGATCTTGTTACATTGAAGATTTTGCCATGATGGACACAGCAATTACTCTGGAAGACGAGTCTGTTTTGTCAGGGGAGACCGGTCTGTTTTGTCAGGAGGGACTGGTTTGTTTTGTCAGGAGGAACTGAGTTGTTTTGTCAGGAGAGACTGATTTGTTTTGTCAGGTGGGGCTGGTTTGTTTTGTCAGGAGGAACTGGTTTATTTTGTCAGGAGAAACTGGGTTGTTTTGTAGGAGAGACTGGTTTGATTTGTCAGGAGAGACGGGGTTGTTTTTTCAGTCAGAAGAGACTGGTCGTTTTGTCAGGAAAGACTGGTCTGTTTTGTCAGGAGTGAATGGTTTGCTTTGTCAGGTGAGACCGGTCGATTTTGTCGGGGGAAACTGGTCAGTTTTGTCAAGGGAGACTGGTCTGCTTTGTCAGGAGAGACTGATCTGTTTTGTCAGAAGAGACTGTTCTGTTTTGGCAGGGGAGACTGGTCTGTTTTGTCGGGAGAGGATGGTCTGTTTTCTCAGGAGAGACTGCTTTGTTTTGTCAGGAGCGACTGCTTTGTTTTGTCAGGAGAGACTGCTCTGTTTCGTCAGGGGAGACTGGTATGTTTTGTCAGGAGAGGGTGGTCTGTTTTGTCAGGAGAGACTGCTCTGTTTTATCAGGGGAGACTGGTCTGTTTTGTCAGAAGAGGGTGGTATGTTTTGTCAGGAGAGACGACTCTGGGAGAGACTGCTCTGTTTTGTCAGAGAGACTGCTTTGTTTTGTCAGGGGAGACTGGTCTGTTTTGTCAGGAGCGACTGGTTTGTTTTTTCAGGAGAGACTGGTATGTTTTGTCAGGGGAGACTGCTCTGTTTTGTCAGGAGAGTGGTCTGCTTTGTCAAGAAAGACTGGTTTGTTTTGTGAGCAGAGACTAGTCTGTTTTGTGAGGAGAGACTGATATGTTTGGTCAAGAGAGACTGATCTGTTTTGTCAGGTGGTCTGTTTTGTCAGGAGTGGGAGTTACTGCTTGACCCATGAGGTAATACCTGGTATGAGAGTAGTGGGAATTCTTTGTTATGTAGTTTGCAAGCATGCTTACATGATAACCCCGTATTCACCGTATGTAGATTTTGCCCAATTTGAGGCGAATCTGATAAACATTTCGGGTTTGCCACCAGGTGGCACCACCTGTAAGCAGAATTAGGTGCAACGCGATCGCAAGTAACATCTCCTGGCAAGGTACAAGCATACCAAATTTGGGAAGAATCAAATCAGCGGTTCTCAAGTTATTGCCCGGAAACCACATTTAGAAATTGCCACCTCTATGCGCAATTGGGCGAAACTCAATCCCAGTCGACTCCCATGGCATGGTATATGGACGCCAAACTTGTCTGTAGTGAGCGCCCGTAGGTTTCATCTCGTTCTTCCGTGCTGCAAACGATAACTTTGAAACGCCTTGTCGGATTTCTCTGAAATAACTCGGATGAATTCAATAAAACTTTTTAATTTTATCGTGTGCGAAGACAGAATGGATGGAAGCTTGCAATTGGAGTGGTGCTACCTTCAGGCGGATCTTTCTTGTCGCAAGGAATGCATATGACGAATTTCGGAGGAATCCGACAAAGCGTTTAAAAGTTACTGCTTGCGAAGAATTCACACGGACATCCACAGAAGGATGGACCGAAACCCAGTGACGCCACCTTCAGGCAGATGATGCTGAAACGCAATACCCAATCGATACCTTGTCGCAAGGAATGCATATGTCGAATTTCGGAGAAATCCGACAAAGCGTTTAGAAGTTATCGCTTCCGAAGAACTGAACGTACACGAACGGACACCCACACAAGGATGGACCGCAACTCAGGGGCGCCATATCAGGCAGATGTTGCTGGAACACGAGGGAAAGCTATCACTAATAAAATAGTGATTCTTCCAGGCTAGGGAGGTTTATTAGTGATGTATCGAAGAATACATGTACACGAGGAGAAGTGTATAAATGGTAGTATTTTATCAGTTCGGCTGAGGGAGGAAGTGACGTCATCTTCAGAAGTGGCATCATCACCAGACGTGACGTAACACAATATCAGGGTGCAGGTTTGTATCTTATTCGGTTTTGTTAGGTAATACACATTGTACATACAATATTTTATTGTACTAAACAAAAATGGTTGTATTGTAATTAGAAACTCATGTTATACAACAAACAGATACATCGTCATTACACCTCGATTTATCTACGCAAACAACATAAGAGTCTAAACAGTAAATGCAGCGATGACCAATACTGGTAAAACAAGCGCCATTCGCAGTTCTTATACTGGAAATATTTATCGGTTTCGTACGCACATTTAAAGCGTTTTGAACACTTTTCAACCAAGGGATTTTTAACTACTTTCATTTTATATATAGAAAATTTAATAATAGAAATACAGTAGTTGAGTGGCTGATTTCTGGGTTGTAAAAGACCAAGTATAACTTTTTCTGGAAAAAATATAATTTGAACACCCGCCGAAGCGAACCAATTTTCCAGTAAACTCCACCAAGGGTAGATATGTTCACATTCCCAAAAGAGATGAATAATAGTCTCTGGAACTTTGCTACAAAATGTACATAAGTTAGATATATCAGGGTAAAGTTTATGTGCAGAAATGTTGGTAGTCAATATTCGGTTAATAATTCTGTATCGAAACCATTTATATTTCACATCTCTTTGTTACATTATTATTCCATATATACCACTCCGAATCACTATAATTTTTTTCAAGAACTATTTAGTACAGTAAACCTAAAGGTCAAGAGATTTCTATATAACATTTTACAGTCTTTTTTTTACACTTATTAATAGTGAAATAGGGGGTGGTATCAACGGTATCATATATTGTTTCTGTAATAGTCCAAATCTCATGTTGTTTGCTGCTTTCTGTACTGCTTGAGTAGTATATAAAACTGATATTGACGCAACTTGACCGTTGACCTAAAAAAATTGCATATTGGGGAGAAAAACTACCTCCGAACACAGAAGAGTTCCAATTTTTACAGGTCACTGCGCAGATCAAGTGGTTGCCATGGTGACGTCACTTCCGGTCACGTGACCTTTGGGGCATGTATTCTTCCGCGGTGAAGCCGTCGGCGGTGATGCGGTCGCGGAAAAAAGCCTCCGTGGACAGAAAAAGTAGTCCCAAATACGCGGAGAGCTGAGGGAAATTCTCCGGCAATCTTCGAGACATTTTGGGAGCGAGACCGTGGACCGATTGGGTTGAGTGAGGTGTCAAAGTGAAGCGCTCCTCCAGGGCGATCAAGTCATTGGTGGGTGTATGTAAAATTAGGATTTGTCGCGAAAATATAAAAAGCGGAACACGGACTTCACCCCTAAAATAGGGCCTGATTCGCACATTTGCATCTGTACGGGAAAATGCCTATATGGGTATAGTGGTGGTCATTTTTTGGGGATTTTTACTATGGGTTGTGGGGTATTGTTTTCTTCGTCTCACCACGTAAAACACGATGGGAAGGGTCTCTGAGCTAAGCGGTGAAATTTTTCGAAAAGTTCACGGAGGTCTGGATAGGCCCATAGGCCTACTGGCTCAATGGATAGGTCCATACTGGGCAATTCGCACATGTTCATTGCGATGTGGGTTGTGGGATCTTGTTTTTCACGTCTCACCACGTAGAACACATGGGCGGTTTCCCGAAGCTAAGCGGTGAAATTTTTCGAAAAGTTCACGGAGATATGGATAGGCCCATAGGCCTAATGGCTCAATGGATAGGTCCATACTTGGCAATTCACACATGTTCATTGCAATATGGGTTGTGGGATCTTGTTTTTCACGTCTCACCACGTAGAACACGATGGGCGGGGTCCCGAAGCTAAGTGGTGAATTTTTTTTAAAAAGTCACTGCGCGCATGCGTAGTGGGTAAATGGTGCTGGGTGACCGTTTTGGGGTCTAGGTGAGCCCCTAGTGGTCCAATGGTGTCGCAAGAGGTCTTATTTTGAAGCTCTTGTGGAGGAGCATCCGACTGAACTAATGTGTCGTCCGTAGTATAGAAAGCAGGCATTTTGGGGGTGCGTGGGGGTGTGTTTGGGATAGAGATAGACCACTATTGGTCCAAATGGTTCGTGGGAGATGTCAAAGTGAAGCTTTTGTGGGGTAGAGTCAGAATACAGGACATATATGGTACAATACAGGACAGATATTGTATAACACAGGACAGATATTGTATAACATAGGAGAGATATGGTTTAATACAGCACAGATATAGTATAATACAAGACATATATTGTAAAATACAGCACAGATATGGTATAATACAAGACATATATTGAATAATACAAGACATATATTGTAGCATCCGGATGTAAAACCACAGTCCCGGATGTAAAACAATGAAAACCCCGGATGTAAGATGAGGTCCCGGATGTAAAACAAAGGTCCCCGGATGTAACTGGTCATACATACTTACGTTATTATTATGGACAACATAGATACAGTCTGGTCATACATAATTATGTTATTATTATGGACAACAACCATACAGTCTGATATGTAATTTCTTACAATTAAGAAAAATTCAAAACGATAAATGTGTGAAGTACTAGCCAGATAAGCTGACTAACGCCACATCACCGCGATGTATATATTATCAGGATACTGTGCTGTTCCCGCAAGAGTACAAGTACATGGACAAGAAAAATGTACATTGGTAGAGTATATGTATATGGACAGATTACATGTACAGGCACATAGTACATGTTTTGTGAGCAGAGACTAGTCTGTTTTGTGAGGAGAGACTGATATGTTTGGTCAAGAGAGACTGATCTGTTTTGTCAGGTGGTCTGTTTTGTCAGGAGTGGGAGTTACTGCTTGACCCATGAGGTAATACCTGGTATGAGAGTAGTGGGAATTCTTTGTTATGTAGTTTGCAAGCATGCTTACATGATAACCCCGTATTCACCGTATGTAGATTTTGCCCAATTTGAGGCGAATCTGATAAACATTTCGGGTTTGCCACCAGGTGGCACCACCTGTAAGCAGAATTAGGTGCAACGCGATCGCAAGTAACATCTCCTGGCAAGGTACAAGCATACCAAATTTGGGAAGAATCAAATCAGCGGTTCTCAAGTTATTGCCCGGAAACCACATTTAGAAATTGCCACCTCTATGCGCAATTGGGCGAAACTCAATCCCAGTCGACTCCCATGGCATGGTATATGGACGCCAAACTTGTCTGTAGTGAGCGCCCGTAGGTTTCATCTCGTTCTTCCGTGCTGCAAACGATAACTTTGAAACGCCTTGTCGGATTTCTCTGAAATAACTCGGATGAATTCAATAAAACTTTTTAATTTTATCGTGTGCGAAGACAGAATGGATGGAAGCTTGCAATTGGAGTGGTGCTACCTTCAGGCGGATCTTTCTTGTCGCAAGGAATGCATATGACGAATTTCGGAGGAATCCGACAAAGCGTTTAAAAGTTACTGCTTGCGAAGAATTCACACGGACATCCACAGAAGGATGGACCGAAACCCAGTGACGCCACCTTCAGGCAGATGATGCTGAAACGCAATACCCAATCGATACCTTGTCGCAAGGAATGCATATGTCGAATTTCGGAGAAATCCGACAAAGCGTTTAGAAGTTATCGCTTCCGAAGAACTGAACGTACACGAACGGACACCCACACAAGGATGGACCGCAACTCAGGGGCGCCATATCAGGCAGATGTTGCTGGAACACGAGGGAAAGCTATCACTAATAAAATAGTGATTCTTCCAGGCTAGGGAGGTTTATTAGTGATGTATCGAAGAATACATGTACACGAGGAGAAGTGTATAAATGGTAGTATTTTATCAGTTCGGCTGAGGGAGGAAGTGACGTCATCTTCAGAAGTGGCATCATCACCAGACGTGACGTAACACAATATCAGGGTGCAGGTTTGTATCTTATTCGGTTTTGTTAGGTAATACACATTGTACATACAATATTTTATTGTACTAAACAAAAATGGTTGTATTGTAATTAGAAACTCATGTTATACAACAAACAGATACATCGTCATTACACCTCGATTTATCTACGCAAACAACATAAGAGTCTAAACAGTAAATGCAGCGATGACCAATATTGGTAAAACAAGCGCCATTCGCAGTTCTTATACTGGAAATATTTATCGGTTTCGTACGCACATTTAAAGCGTTTTGAACACTTTTCAACCAAGGGATTTTTAACTACTTTCATTTTATATATAGAAAATTTAATAATAGAAATACAGTAGTTGAGTGGCTGATTTCTGGGTTGTAAAAGACCAAGTATAACTTTTTCTGGAGAAAATATAATTTGAACACCCGCCGAAGCGAACCAATTTTCCAGTAAACTCCACCAAGGGTAGATATGTTCACATTCCCAAAAGAGATGAATAATAGTCTCTGGAACTTTGCTACAAAATGTACATAAGTTAGATATATCAGGGTAAAGTTTATGTGCAAAAATGTTGGTAGTCAATATTCGGTTAATAATTCTGTATCGAAACCATTTATATTTCACATCTCTTTGTTACATTATTATTCCATATATACCACTCCGAATCACTATAATTTTTTTCAAGAACTATTTAGTACAGTAAACCTAAAGGTCAAGAGATTTCTATATAACATTTTACAGTCTTTTTTTTACACTTATTAATAGTGAAATAGGGGGTGGTATCAACGGTATCATATATTGTTTCTGTAATAGTCCAAATCTCATGTTGTTTGCTGCTTTCTGTACTGCTTGAGTAGTATATAAAACTGATATTGACGCAACTTGACCGTTGACCTAAAAAAATTGCATATTGGGGAGAAAAACTACCTCCGAACACAGAAGAGTTCCAATTTTTACAGGTCACTGCGCAGATCAAGTGGTTGCCATGGTGACGTCACTTCCGGTCACGTGACCTTTGGGGCATGTATTCTTCCGCGGTGAAGCCGTCGGCGGTGATGCGGTCGCGGAAAAAAGCCTCCGTGGACAGAAAAAGTAGTCCCAAATACGCGGAGAGCTGAGGGAAATTCTCCGGCAATCTTCGAGACATTTTGGGAGCGAGACCGTGGACCGATTGGGTTGAGTGAGGTGTCAAAGTGAAGCGCTCCTCCAGGGCGATCAAGTCATTGGTGGGTGTATGTAAAATTAGGATTTGTCGCGAAAATATAAAAAGCGGAACACGGACTTCACCCCTAAAATAGGGCCTGATTCGCACATTTGCATCTGTACGGGAAAATGCCTATATGGGTATAGTGGTGGTCATTTTTTGGGGATTTTTACTATGGGTTGTGGGGTATTGTTTTCTTCGTCTCACCACGTAAAACACGATGGGAAGGGTCTCTGAGCTAAGCGGTGAAATTTTTCGAAAAGTTCACGGAGGTCTGGATAGGCCCATAGGCCTACTGGCTCAATGGATAGGTCCATACTGGGCAATTCGCACATGTTCATTGCGATGTGGGTTGTGGGATCTTGTTTTTCACGTCTCACCACGTAGAACACATGGGCGGTTTCCCGAAGCTAAGCGGTGAAATTTTTCGAAAAGTTCACGGAGATATGGATAGGCCCATAGGCCTAATGGCTCAATGGATAGGTCCATACTTGGCAATTCACACATGTTCATTGCAATATGGGTTGTGGGATCTTGTTTTTCACGTCTCACCACGTAGAACACGATGGGCGGGGTCCCGAAGCTAAGTGGTGAATTTTTTTTAAAAAGTCACTGCGCGCATGCGTAGTGGGTAAATGGTGCTGGGTGACCGTTTTGGGGTCTAGGTGAGCCCCTAGTGGTCCAATGGTGACGCAAGAGGTCTTATTTTGAAGCTCTCGTGGAGGAGCATCCGACTGAACTAATGTGTCGTCCGTAGTATAGAAAGCAGGCATTTTGGGGGTGCGTGGGGGTGTGTTTGGGATAGAGATAGACCACTATTGGTCCAAATGGTTCGTGGGAGATGTCAAAGTGAAGCTTTTGTGGGGTAGAGTCAGAATACAGGACATATATGGTACAATACAGGACAGATATTGTATAACACAGGACAGATATTGTATAACATAGGAGAGATATGGTTTAATACAGCACAGATATAGTATAATACAAGACATATATTGTAAAATACAGCACAGATATGGTATAATACAAGACATATATTGAATAATACAAGACATATATTGTAGCATCCGGATGTAAAACCACAGTCCCGGATGTAAAACAATGAAAACCCCGGATGTAAGATGAGGTCCCGGATGTAAAACAAAGGTCCCCGGATGTAACTGGTCATACATACTTACGTTATTATTATGGACAACATAGATACAGTCTGGTCATACATAATTATGTTATTATTATGGACAACAACCATACAGTCTGATATGTAATTTCTTACAATTAAGAAAAATTCAAAACGATAAATGTGTGAAGTACTAGCCAGATAAGCTGACTAACGCCACATCACCGCGATGTATATATTATCAGGATACTGTGCTGTTCCCGCAAGAGTACAAGTACATGGACAAGAAAAATGTACATTGGTAGAGTATATGTATATGGACAGATTACATGTACAGGCACATAGTACATGTATAGGCACATAGTACATGCACATGTACTTTCGCTACTACTTGTACTGATGACGTCAACGATGACGTCATAGATGCTGTGGGCATCCATCAAATCGGGGTCTACACACCGAGAGCTAGAAAATGACACCTCCCACGGCGCATTCGGACCAATAGTGGTCCATCTCTACCCCAAACACACCCCCACGCACCCCCAAAATGATCACTTTACTTACTACACCCAACTGCGCATGCGCAGATTGACGCGATTTGCAATAAAAAGCACGCCATTCTGACTCTACCCCACAAAAGCTTCACTTTGACCCCTCCCACGACCCATTTGGACCAATAGTGGTCCAGCTCTAGCCCAAGCACACTCTCACGCACCCCCAAAATGCCTGCTTTCTATAATACGGTCAGACTGCGCATGCGCAGAATATTGAAAGCGGACGATGCATTAGCCCAGTCGGATTCAAAATAAGACCTCGTACGACACCATCGGACCACTTGGGGCTCACCTAGACCCCAAAACAGCCATCCAGCACTATTTACCCACTACGCATGCGCGCAGGGACTTTTTCGAAAAATTTCACCGCTTAGCTCCGAGACCCTTCCCATCGTGTTTTACGTGGTGAGACGAAGAAAACAAGACACCACAACCCATAGTAAAATCACAAAAAAATGTACAGATGCAAATGTGCGAATCAGGCACGATTTTAGGGGTAAAGTTCGTGGTCCACTTTTTATATTTTCGGGGACAAATCCTAATTTTACATACACCCACCCACTACTTGATCGCCCTGGAGGAGCGCTTCACTTTGAGACCTCACTCGACCCAATCGGTCCACTAGGGGCCCCTCTCCCCCCCCCCAAAATGTCCCCGAGATTGCCGAAGATTGCCGGAGAATTTCCCCCAGCTCCCCGCGTATTTGAGACTATTTTTGTGTACGCGAAGGCTTTTTCCCGCGACCGCATCACCGCGGAGGAATACATGCCCCAAACGTCACGTGACCGGAAATGACGTAACCATGGCAACCACTTGACCTGCGCAGTGACCTGCAAAAATTGGAACTCTTCTGTGTTCGGAGGTAGTTTTTCTCCCCACTATGCAAATTTTTTGGGTCAAAGGTCAGGTTGCGTTAATATCAGTTTTATATACTATTTGCCTGACATACTGATAATTATTCCAGAAAATTGGCTGCGCGTTTATAAATGGACTGAAAAGAGTCAAATGACAAAAAAATTCCGTTATTATCTAAAATATCATTTACAACCCGCACGCCTTTTCCATCCCAGTGACCTAAATGTAGAGCTCTATTATCAATTTTAATTTTTTCATTGTACCATTTCATTCGAGAAAGTTTGACAGTCCTCTAGTTTTATTTGAAATTCTGTCGAGGCTAGAAGCGTGTCCCTCCAAAATACGTTTTCCATCGTTGGTATAATATTAGTTCTTAAGAATGCTGAACCAACTCCTATTGGGTCTATATTCTTTGGCATATACATTTTCAAAATATTACCCCACTTGGAATTATCAGCTTGTAATATCCTAATCCACGATCTATTTTGTGCATGGATTACATATTAACAATAGGATTATCTAAACCGCCATGTTCAAGTGGTTTAAGAGAAATTTTTCTGAAAATTTTATCAGGTTTCGAGTTCCAAACAAATTCAAAACAGCGTTTCTGGAATTCATTTATGAGTGGTTCGGGTGGGTTTGGAAGAGAGGAAAATAGATGGTTGAGTTTCGGCAACAACAAGCTTTTTTAAAATGACATTTCGTCCTAGTGGAGTAAATCCTATTTTGGATCATATCTTCATGAGTATGACAATATCTTTTAATTTATCTTTGTAATTTTTTCAACCTCGGCCAAATTGTTTGTAAACACAAGACCTAATAGCTTAAAGTCACCTTGTGACCAGTCTAAATTCCATTTAGTACGAAACCACTGAGAAAATGTTGGTACTGCAATTTAAAACCAGTCACGACAAATTTAGACCCGCGAAGGAAGAATTAAAGAGGTGGGTCGGGGTACACCCCCATGTAATTTTAGATTTATTTCACACGCTTCTCTACTAATTTTCGGCCCATTTCAAGGCACCCCCTCGTAATTATTGAGGGTGGAGAGACGAAGTGGTCCTTGGTCTCCGCTCTTTGAGACATTCCGTTCTTCGTGCAATGCGGGGGTATAGGGGGAGAGGCAAATCTTAATGAATTAATATCCTATCAACGTTCTCCAATAATTGAACATTAATAAGTGTCAATCCTTCCCCCCTCCGTGTCATTAATCAAAGATCTTTTTTTATATATTCATAATGGTATTCCTTGAATCAACTCAGAGTCGCTTTCTTGTACAGAATTTTTCTTAGTATGCATGGCGTTGATATTCATTTTGACCGCCATGAAAATCTTGTACCGACAAATACCGTGAACACAAAGGTAGGCAAAAATGTCGACTTGTCTCGTTTTGGTGTAGTCATGCGCAGTCATGTACTTCGCTCTATCGCCATCGCTCTATCGCGCCATCGCTCTATCGCTCTATCGCCATCGCTCCATCGCTCTATCGCCATCGCTCTATCGCTCTATCGCCATCGCTCTATCGCTCTATCGCCATCGCTATATCGCTCTATCACGCTATGGCACGATGGCGAAGTGACGATGGCCCCTCTCGGCCACCATACGCATGGGTCATACGGCTCTATTAGCCCATCATTCTACAGGGGCTCATTTTAGGATGAACCTCAACCCACGGTATAGACAATTTTCATTGAGATATTTTTGTCAGACAATTCATAGGCTCAGCCTTCTAGGGTGGGTGGCCATTCTGAAGCATGGGTAGGTAGTGTTCAACAGGCAACTATAGGGGATCAGGGACCAGGAAAACCCGAAAATTAGGGGGTAAGGGTAACATATGACAAGATATTTCCACTTCTGCTGCTTTTTTATGTTGCAACGATAACTTAAAACGATATACGGTATCGTTATGAAGGTATGTGTATCTGATGGAAGATTTATTCTAAGCCCGTCTGTTATATAGGTCAGTAGGGCATTGCCGGTTTTAGAATGAAAATTAGGGTATGTATTCCATATTTTCAGCTGTATACAATGGAAAAGACACCAATATAAAAAAATATAACAAATGTAGATTCTCTACAGACCTTGTGCATGTTTTTGGCGAATGATTTGGTCATCAGCCTTCAACTACTTCTTCCCAAGATTGTTTACAGATCGAAGTTTTGTTGAATCAACATGAAGTTTAGCGGGAATGGTAACATTATCAGACGTGTATCGAAATCTATTGACCATATATTGCAATTAAGATATCAGTGTGAAGCTATGAATATGGGCTTTGCTGTACATGGTTCAGACGTATTTAATATCACGGACAAGTGTCAGTTATGTAGGTCAGTAGGTCATCATTCTGTCTACAAAGCCCAATTAATGACATGCGTTAATTTTTCTAGATGATACGTAGGTGAAAGGATATGTGTGGCTCATGTACTGTTCTGTGGAATTTTTTCCGCATGGCACGTCATTATGATTGTTAAAGATAATCCAGTGAATGGGTCAAAAGTCACAGCATCACTTTTGAGTCGAACATATGGTATGGTAGGCATTACACATTCCATAATATTTCACTGTCTAAACTGGCTGGGATGTTAAAATAAGTCAGCATTGTGACGGTAGGGTATATTTTAACGTGTGCCGTCTATTATGTGGATCAATATATGAATTTAATTTAAAGCAAGAACTTGTGTATGTGTCTTTCTCTGTGTCCTGCGAAGGAAAATATATAACAAAAATGACCGGTTTATCCAGAAGTATTTGGTAAAATTTTTTCATCATATTACTAGAAGTAGTTCATCTCCAGAACATTCATAACTCACTACAGTTCGGAACTGATGCGCTGGGGTAAATTATGTAGGACAGTACCACTGGGTCACCGACCAATTAATCTACAAAACAGGCGTTTAGTTTTGAGTTAATGGCATCTGCATAAAAAACTACGTGTGTCTGTTGGTCATGTAACAGTATGTGGTTTGATATTCCAGTATTTTATTGAAATGGTTTCCTCCACATAATGTTCTGGACATCAACATTGATTCCGGGAGCAATATATCGAGTACACGTGTTCGAGACTTTTGAGAGCCGTTTTTTTCCGACCGAAGTATAACTATAGAAGGGTTTCTGAAGTGAAACTTATACTTCCCTACTACATGTATATGGTCCCTCTTATATCTAAATTTAGTAAAATGGCGTGTTCTGGTGCATTTTGACGGCGGAAATTTTGAATTTGAAGAACTTTTTGAAATGATACCTCAACTTACTTTCCTCTCTATTGAGTCCGGAAGTTTGTGTGTCTCGATTTTTTTTCAATCTAGATGTAAAATGGTGTTTTTTTTGTGCATTTTGGCAGTGTGAAAATTTTTACTCATGTTTTGGAATGCACCAATTTTCAAAACTAGATTTGAAACGGGATTAGCACAGCCATCATTATTCAATTTAAGGACTGTAGACGCCCTGGAACATTTGGGAGTTTTCAGATGCAAAACGCTGCATTATGGTGCATTTTGATAGTACGATTATCACAGGTGTCATTCTCTTCTAAAAGTCGTCAAAACTATACACTAAATCTAGATCGACTGTTTACTATAATCTGAAGTTATTTGCCTGTTCCGCCGTCTCTGTAGTGGTCAACATTTGATCTCCCTACATGCTACAATAAAGCTATTGTAGATGAGCTACACATCTCTGGACACTGAAGCCCCATACCACGAGCACATTCGAAGCGATCCACTGTACAAACAGTTCTCCGATTATCATCATCAATTTGTATAATGGCCTACATGTATGTACATGGCATCAGTACACAATTAATCACTTCCGGGTCGGTGCCCACGATCTACATTGTTTAGAAATTTGAGAGCAGATCTTTATGGATTTTATGAGCTGCCATTTTTCAGCATTTCTGATACATTTGATATTTCCACTTGCAGATGAGTCTTCAAACTGTACTTCCTGGTGTTGATTTGGGCCACTTTGAAAAAAGCATGGTGGATGAAGACATGATCAGTGAAGGGTGAGAATGCTCCCTGTTTACAAATCGAATGACATTCTGTAGTACCAATCAGCTGTCAGTGGCGGTAATTTGAAATTTCCATGGTCAACATCTGTCAAGACTTCCACTGGTAATGTCGCACAAGGTAAATATTGACATGCCAGGTGGATTTATGCATTGTGAATTTTCTGGATTTTTGCCGATTTTTAACGCTAATACATAACAAGTAACAGAATTAATTGTGTATGTCACACGACATTTTCACATTTGACCAGAGAACTTTAAATCGTCACTGTGGCTACAGTTTTTACTGGATCAGCCCAATTTTTTCCATGATGACTCCTGAACTAAGTTCAAATATTAGGGTTGTTTCAAATTTATGTTATTAAATTATTAATAAAATAAAATAAAATTTTAATTAATTTTAATAATTGTTTTAATTATTAAAATTATTTTTTTTCTTGCTAAATGTGGTTGAAATAAATATCATACTGATAATGCTGGCTAACATCTCTTGTATTGCTATGCCATTTCTGCGACAAAATTGAGACCTTTTGGAGCAAATATAGGCAAAAAATGACTGATTTGTCAGTACTAGGGCCAAATAGTCAATGCCAAATATGACGAGGTTCATTTAACACAGCTGGTAATTATGAGCAAATGAACTTTCAAGATACAATAAAATGTAAATGGAAGAAAGGAAATTCACATAGATACAATTACATGCTTTTTTTCAAAATCGCGACCTCAGTTCAAATCTTCAATGCTTCAAATCTTCAATGCTTCAAATCATTAGACTTTATATCAGTCTAAAACCACATGAAATTAATACTAATTATATCACCTGTAAACACTCAGATGTTTGTTCCACACACAAAGAATTTCCAAAATGCCTTTTGCATTTGTAACTTTAATGAGACAAATAAAATCTGATTAACTGAGTCAACAGTTAATCTGACTGTTGAGGGTTTCTCATTGTTGTGTGTTTATTGTCAGTCACATTTGCATCATAGCAAATACTTTCTCTTCATTCCATTTCCACTATCTCCAGGACTATAAGTATGTAATTCTCTTTCATATTCATATCAGAGATCTTGTAGGTAGCAAGAAACATGGATTACAGGCACCAAATATTAGCAAGCCCCATACAACCCTCCCCCCCCCCCACACACATCAACTCTAGGAATTTCGCACAGTGTGACTCAGAGGTATGCCTCCAACTCTGTTGGAAGATAGGCCTTTCTCACTGTAAGTTGCCACTTTAATCTTTCACCAAACAGTTAACAGTTTAAGTTAGGCAACTTCCAGCTGTCCTCATCTTTCATGGTTGTTAATGTAGCAGAGATCAGCAAATGACCATCAGATATGTTGTCATTGAAGTTTATTCCTTTTTTTCTTCTATGTTGTGTTTTGACAAGTGTTGCCTGTTTGCAGACATTGCATTCATGGACTTGAAATCTGACACAGAATATATTCCTCAATGTTATTTAGGAGTTTTCTCAGTAATAATAACTGTTTACAAGTAATATGTGCATCTTTCTAATTACTGCCAGCAAGATCTTGATGAGATGTAGATCCATCCAATTGAACTGACATATATTCTCTATATGGGAGTTGTGTATACCATAAACACCTCTGTGTTATATTTTGGTATGTGTTGTGTACACATTTGTGTATCTTGCTGTCACTTATTACAGGATTAAACATGTCTTTGATCTTTGTATCAACATCAAATTTAAATCCCATTTGATAGATTACTGGGATGACCCACTGATTACATGGAGAAGTTAACCACTGCCATGAAGGAAATTTTTACCAAATGTAGCCTAAATGAGCAGGTTGAAAACAAATTATGTTTTGACACATTTTGAATTTAAGTTTTCTTTATTTTTAAACTTTAATTTGAATAATTTCATAAAAAAATGAATTAAAATAATAAAAAAATAATTAAAAATAGTGTTTAACATATCTAGTTAATGCTTTATACTTCTTTTTATAGGCAGAAGGATTGTCGACTTGGTGCTTTTTACCAGATGGAAAAATATGTACAGGTTAGTGAGATATTGTACTTTTTACTTGTACCTCAGTCTTAAGTCATATGGGGCAAACTGAGGGGAAATTATAAAGGGGGTACCCTTGGTATATAGGCTGTAAAATCTCTATCTGTGCATAGTTTTATCTGTGCCTTCTCAAGAATGTTTGGGGATGGGTATGGTTTGTTCAGATGAGAGCATTCCTTATTTTAACAATGGTTCCATTCCTGACAGGCATCAGTACACAATTAATCACTTCCGGGTCGGTGCCCACGATCTACATTGTTTAGAAATTTGAGAGCAGATCTTTATGGATTTTATGAGCTGCGATTTTTCAGCATTTCTGATACATTTGATATTTCAACTTGCAGATGAGTCTTCAAACTGTACTTCCTGGTGTTGATTTGGGCCACTTTGAAAAAAACATGGTGGATGAAGACATGATCAGTGAAGGGTGAGAAGGCTCCCTGTTTACAAATCGAATGACATTCTGTAGTACCAATCAGCTGTCAGTGGCGGTAATTTAAAATTTCCATGGTCAACATCTGTCAAGACTTCCACTGGTAATGTCGCACAAGGTAAATATTGACATGCCAGGTGGATTTATGCATTGTGAATTTTCTGGATTTTTGCCGATTTTTAACGCTAATACATAACAAGTAACAGAATTAATTGTGTACTGATACCACATAGAAAGTGTTGATCACTACACTCAGTGCCCGATACCACAACAGTAGTATACAGCGCGTATTTCAGCGCAAGTTGACCTGCCGTAAGAATCTGGCGTCGAGGTCAAGTGCATTATAGTACCGGCAAAAACCGGCAAAAGAGTGCGCCGTCTAAAAAAGGACGCCGTCTCATGTGGAGGTCATGTGGAGGTCACGTGATGGTCAACTGCATGGGGCATGTATTCCTCCGCAGTGATGTGGTCTGGCGGTGATGCGGTCTGCCTCCGCGGACAGAAACTAGTCCCCAGACTTCAAATACGCTGCATGGACCGATTGGGTCGAGTGGGGTGTCAAAGTGAAGCGCTCCTCCAGGACCATATGGAATGCATGTACTGACTTGTATCTGGGTTTTTCCCATCATGCGGCGGTCACGTGATTAGGAATGCATGTACTGACATGTATGCCATCCATTCATTTGAGTCGGGGACTTGGGGTTCCTACGGAAGGATTTTGCAAGTCATGGGTGGGTGTATGTAAAATGAGGATTTGTCTCGAAAATATAAAAAGCGGAACACGGACTTTACCCCTACAATAGAGGAAAACCCCTATCAACCCTATCCCAAAGGGCTAATATCGGGCCCTGGCTTATCGGGGCCTGCTGAGAGAGGTAGGGTGGGGGAGTGGGTGTATGTAAATTGAGGATTTGTCCCGAAAATATAAAAAGCGGAACACAGACTTTACCCCTACAATAGGGGAAAACTCCTATCAACCTTGTCCAAAAGTTCGAATATCGGTCCCCCGGGCTTATCGGGGCCTGCTGAGAGAGGTAGGGTGGGGGAGTGGGTGCATGTAAATTGAGGATTTGTCCCGAAAATATAAAAAGCGGAACACGGACTTTACCCCTACAATAGCGGAAAACTCCTATCAACCTTGTCAAAAAGTTCGAATATCGGTCTCCCGGGTTTATCAGGGCCTGCTGAGAGAGGTAGGATGGGGGAGTGGGTGCATGTAAATTGAGGATTTGTCCTGAAAATATAAAAAGCGGAACACGGGCTTCACCCCTACAATAGGGAAAACTCCTATCAACCCTATCCAAAAGGTCGAATATCGGTCCTCCGGGCTTATCGAGGCCTGCTGAGAGGTACTAGACCACTACTAAAAATAGTGCCGATCCGTTAACCCCTTTAGGCAACCTCTGCCAGAGAAGTGAATTGTTTTCAATATTTTTTCTAGTCTCTGTTGCGAGGAATAATTGAAGGCCAGTGGTAGGTGATTGGAGTATGGTATGTGTTTGGCTTCGCTGTGAGTTTGATTTTAACTCAAGGCCTAATAAGGAGTTGCTAAGAGGGACTATTTGGGTGCCTGTGCACCGCTTTCTGAAAGCAGAGAAAAAAGCCAAAATTATGACGTCATTTGTAGGAGCGCACATAACTCAAAATTTCAATGGGCGACCCCCGTCAAGAAGTCTGTCCGGTTGTAGTACTTGAATTAAAGTACCTCTGGCCGAAATATGGAAGTCGAGACTTAATTAATGAATCGAGGAGATGCAATTACGTTAACAGTTTTTAACATTGCCGCCAATGTAAATTTTAATAGTGGTCTGGACCCGAGAGCGGTAGGGTGAGGGAGTGGGTGCATGTAAATTGAGGATTTGTCCCCGAAAATATATGAAGCGGAACACGGACTTTACCCCTAAAATAGGGGAAAACTATCAGCCACGTCTAGTGGGGCTTATCGGAGCCTGCCGACAGAGGTAGGATGGGGGAGCGGGTGCATGTAAATTGAGGATTTGTCCCGAAAATATAAAAAAGTGGAACACGGACTTCACCCCTACAATAGGGGGAAACTCCTATCAACCTTGCCCAAAAGTTCGAATATCGGTCCTCCGGGCTTATCGGGGCCTGCTGACAGAGGTAGGATGGGGGAGTGGGTGCATGTAAATTGAGGATTTGTCCCGAAAATACAAAAAAGCGGAACACGGACTTTACCCCTACAATAGGGGAAAACTCCTATCAACCTTGTCCAAAAGGGCTAATATCGGTCCCTGGCTTATCGGGGCCTGCTGAGAGAGGTAGGGTGGGGGAGTGGGTGCATGTAAATTGAGGATTTGTCCCGAAAATTTAAAAAGCGGAACACGGACTTTACCCCTACAATAGGGGAAAACTATCAACCACGCCTAGTGGGACTTATCGGGGCCTGCCGACAGAGGTAGAGTGGGGGAGTGGGTGTATGTAAATTTAGAATTTGGCCCGAAAATATAAAAGTGGAACACGGACTTTACCCCTAAAATAGGGGAAACCCCTATCAACCAGGCCTAGAGGGTCATGTATAGACCGGAGAGAGAACAACAACAACAACAACACCAACAAGTGTTCATATAGTTTATTATCCCCTCCCGTACATCATACCCACGATGGAGGAACCGCGTTGGGTATGTTTACAATACAAGTAGGCTCTTGTCCAATCAAAAGCCTCCATTTGGCGCTGCATCTGTCATATTCGTTCTTGCCCGTTAGATGTATTCTCGGCTGCTCTTATCCAATCAAAAAAACATGTACTCTGTTCATGTCCATGTATACATACTCTGTTCATGTCCATGTACATACACTCTGTCCATGTCGCTATATAGCTGAAATATTGCGGAATGCGACGTTAAATCTCAATTCTCTCTCTTCATGTACATGCACTATATCCATGTACATGTAGCCTGTCCATGTATATGTACCATTACCAAGGGGGCGTGTGGAGGTGTGTTTGGGGTAGAGAGGGACTATCCTTGGTCCGAATACGTCGTGGGGGTGTCATTTCGTAGCTCTCGGGGTATAGGCCCCGATTTGAGGGATGTCCGCGTCATCTGTGACGTCATCGGTAACGTCATCAGTACGAGTAGTAGCCAAAGTGTGCATTTTGGGGCAGTGAAGGAAGGTATTTGGATGTAGAGAGTGACCATCCTTGGTCCGAATGCGTCGTGGGAGGTGTCATTTTGTAGTTCTCGGGGCGTACATCCCGATTTAAGGGATGTTCACGCAATCTGTGACGTCATCGGTGACGTCATCAGTACGAGTTGTAGCCAAAGTGGGCATTTTGGGGCAGTGAAGGAAGGTATTTGGTGTAGAGATGGACCACTATTGGTCCGAGTGCGTCGACCACATTCCTTGCATAGATGCTTGGGTGCCTCATGCACTGTCCGTTCGTGACACCGTAGACTGTCCAGGCGATTAAATATTTTCCCACACCTCGTACTGCTATACCGGGCGGTTCCGTCGTGCTTGGTAGCCTCATGGCGGCGCAAGTCGTGCGGACGAGTGAATGATTTCGAGCACGTAGTACAAGTGAACATCTTGGTGGCTGACAGAGTGTCTGATGAAACGGCCAGGCCGCTTCCCTTTTATAGTACGCTAGCTGGTGATATATGTTTAGTATATTCAGTTCAAGTACCTTCAAGTCGAGGACCGAGATGTACTGGGGTAAGTCTGAGCCGCACTGCGCGCGTGTGTGTGTTTGTGTTTGAGTCCAACCGTGCACAATGTCGAATTACGTTCTCTCCGAAAACTTCCTCTCAGCGCATCAATATGCACAGACCCATTCAATATAAACACAACCAAGAGACATCAACAACAACAGGCACATTGCGTAATACACGTTTTATTATCTTCACACCACCACCACCACCACCATCACCTGGCGTTGACGCCGTCAACGATCAGCATGTAGACATATAGAGTATGTACGGCATGTTATGGTATTCATCAGTGCATGGGTGAAGCATTCAGCCGATGGGGTGGACGGTCAACGAAAAACAGTGCCGGATCATGGGCCAATGGCGTCGATAGATGTCACTCGCTGGATGGTCTTCGTGTAACAGATCGCTAGGAACATTTATGGGTTCGTTCGCGAAGTGTACTTTGCCCTCCACGACGTACAAAATATGTCCCAAGGTCTTGTCGTCGGAATTTGACTGTTGAATTAGGGCGACATCATCATCATCGGTCCTCGTGCCATGGGTGGGAGTTTCCGCTGTCTCGGTACTGGTGCCTGTGGCCTCCTCTACCTGCAAACGTGGCTGCGGAACAGGGTGTCGTGTGCGTTGGTGTCGCAGCAACTGACTGGTCAGTTTGAAAAGCCCACCACATTCTTTCGCATGGACGCTTGGGGGGCCCATGAATTGAACGTTCATGGCGCTGTAAATGATCTGGGCGCTGATACGACAGTGTACATATCGTACAGCGATACCGGGCGGTTCCGTCGTGCTTGGTAGCCTCATGGCGGCGCAAGTCGTGCAGACGAGTGAATGATTTCGAGCACGTTGTGGAAGTGAACATCTTGGTGGTTGGCAGAGTGTCTGATGAAACGGCCAGGCTGCTTCCCTTTTATAGCACGCTAGCTGGTGATCTATTTTTAGCACACTCAGTTCAACTACCCCCAAGTCGAGGGCCGAGATGAACTGGTGTACGACTGAATCGCATTGCGCGCGCGTCTGTGTATGCGTGGGCAGTGGATTGTACATCCGGGACCTTGTCAACATCCGAGTTTCCCAGTGGGTTTTTCCCGTCGTTCGTTCGTCTTCCATCCGGAAAATGTGGTTTTACATCCGGGTCCCCATCTTACATCCGGGTTTGTTCATGTTTACTGTCACGTGTCCGGAACCGAAAGTTGTCACAAGACAGGTGGCGCCCCCTGTCGGAAGTAGTAGGTCAGATTTGTAGATGTATTGATAATAAGAAGTTTGAGTATCTATGATGACCCCTATTGAACGGAAGTGACCTTTGACCCATGCGCACCATTATTATCCGGTATTCTGCAAGGGCATTTGGACACCTGTTGACCTCAATAATTTGCATATGACCCCTGTGAGGTCAATTCCGTTTCCGTTCACATGACCGGAACTGACCTTTGGCCCCTGCGCGCAATTTTTATCCGGTATTGTTTTGTCGGCGCTCGCAGGGGCCAAAGGTCAGTTCCGGTCACGTGAGTGGAAGTGGAAGTGACCTCACAGGGGTCATATGCAAATTATTGAGGTCAACAGGTGTCCGAATGCCCTTGCAGAATACCGGATAATAATGGTGCGCATGGGTCAAAGGTCACTTCTGTTCAATATGGGTCATCATAGATACTCAAACTTCTTATTATCAATACAGCTACAATACTGACCTACTACTTCCGACAGGGGGCGCCACCTGTCTTGTGACAACTTCCGGTTCCAGACACGTGACGGTAAACATGGAAAACCCCGGATGTAAAACCACATTACCCGGATGGAAGACGGAGGAACGACGGGAAAAACCCACTGGGAAACCCGGATGTTGACAAGGTCCCGGATGTAAAATCCACTGCCCACGCATACACACACGCGCGCGCAATGCGACTCAGTCGTACACCAGTACATCTCGGTCCTCGACTTGGGGGTAGTTGAACTGAGTGTGCTAAAAATAGATCACCAGCTATCGTGCTGTAAAAGGGAAGCGGCCTGACCGTTTCATCAGACACTCTGTCAACCACCAAGATGTTCACTTGCACAACGTGCTCGAAATCATTCACTCGTCTGCACGACTTGCGCCACCATGAGGCTACCAAGCACGACGGCACCGCCCGGTATCGCTATACGATATGTACACTATCGTTTCAGCGCCCAGATCATTTACAGCGCCATGAACGTATTCATGGTCCACCCAAGCGTCCATGCGAAGAATGTGGTCGGCTTTTCAAACTGACCAGTCAGTTGCTGCGACACCAACGCACAAGACACCCTGTTCCGCAGCCACGTTTGCAGGTAGAGGAGCCCTCAGGCATCAGTACCGAGACAGCGGGAACTCCCACTCATGGCACGAGGACCGATGATGATGATGTCGCCCTAATTCAACAGTCAAATTCCGACGACAAGACCTTGGGCCAGAGTTTGTACGACGTGGAGAGCAAAGTCCACTTCGCGGACGAATCCATACATGTTCTTAGCGATCTGTTACACGAAGACCATCCAGTGAGTGACATCTATCGACGCCATTGGCCCATGATCCGGCACTGTTTTTCGTTACCCAAGCAGACCGTCCACCCCATCGGCTGAATGCTTCACCCATGCACTGATGAATACCATAACATGCCGTACATACTCTATATGTCTACATGTTGATCGTTGACGGCGTCAATGCCAGGTGGTGGTGGTGGTGGTGGTGTGAGGATAATAAAACGTGTATTACGCAATGTGCCTGTTGTTGTTGATGTCTCTTGGTTGTGTTTATATTGAATGGGTCTGAGCATATTGATGCGATGAGAGGAAGTTTTCGGAGAGAACGTAATTCAACATTGTGCACGGTTGTACTCAAACACAAACACACACACGCGCGCAATACGACTCAGGCGTACACCAGTACATCTCGGTTCTCGACTTGAAGGTACTTGAACTGAATGTACTAAAAATTGATCACTAGCTAGCGTGCTGTAAAAGGGAAGCGGCCTGGCCGTTTCATCAGACACTCTGTCAGCCACCAAGATGTTCACTTGGACTACGTGCTCGAAATCTTTCACTCGTCCGCACGACTTGCGCCGCCATGAGGCTACCAAGCACGACGGAACCGCCCGGTATAGCTGTACGAGGTGTGGGAAAATATATAATCTGCTGGGCAGTCTACGGTGTCACGAACGGACAGTGCATGGGGCACCCAAGCATCTATGCGAGGAATGTGGTCGGCTTTTCAAACTGATCAGTCAGTTGCTGCGATACCAACGCACACGGCACCCTGTTCCGCGGCCACGTTTGCTGGTAGAGGAGACCGTAGGCACCAGTATCGAGACAGCGGGAACTCCCACCCATCGCACGAGGGCCGATGATGATGTCGCCCTAATTCAACAGTCAAATTCCGACGACAAGACCTTGGGCCAGATTTTGTACGGCGTGGAGAGCAAAGTCCACTTCGCTGACGAATCCATAAATGTTCTTAGCGATCTGTTACACGAAGACCATCCAGTGAGTGACATCTATCGGCGCCATTGACTCATGATCCGGCCCTGTTTCCACCGTCATCGCCCTATTCAAGATATCTACAGTTTCCGACTGACCGACTTCGCCCTTCTACGCATCTACGTGGAAGCCATCTTCAACGATCAAACTACGGCCTTCAAGTTGAATCTGGTGTTTGGTTATGTGCTGCATCAAAAGGAGATACTTTTACTCGAGCAGTAACATCCGGATATTTGACCAACCGTTTGCCATCATTAACCGGGCGTCGCTAGAGACGATGCTGGAGAAACTGGACACCGTGGACCCCTTGGAATACGCCCAACAACAACGGCCCAACACCAAGTGGACAGTGAAGAGGGTGAAAAATGTTACGTTCTTCGTGGCTAAACTGATCAACCCCCTCTGATGAACGCGTCACCCGTGCACTGATGAATATCATATCATGCCGTACATACTGTATATGTCTACATGCTGATCGTTGACTTGAGCTCAGTAAACACTTGTATCTAATGTTACTGTGCGTTAAATAATAAAACATGGTGTTTGAGATTTCAATTTGTTTTGCTGTGAACATACTAAACATGCCCAGGGCGGCTCCCCCAGCCTGGGTATGATGTAACATTGGGGATAATAAACTGTATGAACATTGCTGAACTTGTTGTTATTCACGACAACCGCTATCCGATTGTATAATACAGAACATATATTGTATAATACAGGACATATATGGTACAATACAGGACAGATATGGTATAATACAGCACAGATTTGGTATAATATAGGACAGATACTGTATAATACAGCACAGATTTGGTATAATACAGAACATATATTGTATAATACAGGACAAATATGGTACAAGACAGGACAGATTTGGTATAATACAGGACAGATATTGTATAACACAGGACAGCTATTGTATAATACAGCACAGATATGATATAATTCAGGACAAATATGGTATAATACAGCACAGATATGGTATAATACAACACAGATTTGGTATAATACAGGACAGATACTGTATAAGTGTATGCACATGGACACATGGACATGAACAGAGTATGTATACATGGACATGAAAAGAGTACATGTTTTTTTTGATTGGATAAGACCAGCCGAGAATACATCTAACGGGCAAGAACGAATATAACGGCGCCAAATGGCGGCTTCTGATTGGACAAGAGCCTACTTGTATTGTAAACATACCCAACGCGGCTCCTCCAGCGTGGGTATGATGTACGGGAGGGGATAATAAACTATATGAACACGTGTTGGTGTTGTTGTTGTTTCTCTCTCCGGTCTATACATGCCCCTCTAGACCTGGCTGATAGGGGTTTCCCCTATTTTTAGGGATAAAGTCCGTGTTCCGCTTTTTATGAAAAGAAGCCAGTCTGACCCACACGGTCCATTCGGACCACTAACCTTATGGAAGACGGAGGAACGACGGGAAAAACGCACTGGCCAACTGCGCATGCACCGATTGGCGCGAGCTCCAATGAAAACAAGCCAGTCTGACCCACGAGAGCTTCACACTGATACCCCACACGACGCACTCGGACCAATAGTGGTCCATCTCTACACCAAATACCTTCCTTCACTGCCCCAAAATGCCCACTTTGGCTACAACTCGTACTGATGACGTCACCGATGACGTGGACATCCTTTCAATCGGGATGTACGCCCCGAAAACTACAAAATGACACCTCCCACGACGCATTCGGACCAAGGATGATCCCTCTCTACCCCAAATATCTTCCTTCACTGCCCCAAAATGCCCACTTTGGCAACTACTCGTACTGAAGACGTCACCGATGACGTCACAGATGACGCGGACATCCCTCAAATCGGGGTCTATACCCCGAGAGCTACAAAATGACACCCCCACGACGTATTCGGACCAAGGATAGTCCCTCTCTACCCCAAACACACCTCCACACACCCCCTTGGTGATGGTACATGTACATGGACAGGCTACATGGACATGGACAAGAAACATGTACATGGATAGAGTGCATGTACATGAAGAGAGAAAATTAAGATTTAACGTCGCATTCCGCAATATTTCAGCTATATAGCGACATGGACAGAGTGTATTTACATGGACATGAACAGAGTATGTATACATGGACATGAACAGAGTACATGTTTTTTGATTGGATAAGAGCAGCCGAGAATACATCTAACGGGCAAGAACGAATATGACAGATGCAGCGCCAAATGGCGGCTTCTGATTGGACAAGAGCCTGCTTGTATTGTAAACATACCCAACGCGGTTCCTCCATCGTGGGTATGATGTACGGGAGGGGATAATAAACTATATGAACACTTGTTGGTGTTGTTGTTGTTCTCTCTAGACATGGTTGATAGGAGTTTCCCCTATTTTAGGGGTAAAGTCCGTGTTACACTTTTTATATTTTCGGGGCAAATTCTAAATTTACATACACCCACTCTACCTCTATCGGCAGGCTCCGATAAGTCCGACTAGACGTGGTTGATAGTTTTCCGCTACTGTAGGGGTAAAGTCCCGTGTTCCGCTTTTTATATTTTCGGGACAAATCCTCAATTTACATGCACCCACTCCCCCACCCTACCTCTCTCAGCAGGCCCCGATAAGCCAAGGATCGATATTAGCCCTTTTGGATAAGGTTGATAGGAGTTTTCCCCTATTGTAGGGGTAAAGTCCGTGTTCCGCTTTTTCATATTTTCGGAACAATCCTCAATTTACATGCACCCACTCCCCCACCCCACCTCTCTCAGCAGGCTCCGATAAGCCCGGGGGACCGATATTCGAACTTTTGGACAAGGTTGATAGTTTTCCCCTATTGTAGGGATAAAGTCCGTGTTCCGCTTTTTATATTTTCGGGACAAATCCTCAATTTACATGCACACACTCCCCCACCCTGCCTCTCTCAGCAGGCCCCGATAAGCCCGGGGGACTGATATTTGAACTTTTGGACAAGGTTGATAGAGGAGTTTTCCACTATTGTAGGGTTGAAGGCCGTGTTTCGCTTTTTATATTTTCGGGACAAATCCTCAATTTACATGCACCCACGGCCCCATCCTACCTCTGTCGGCAGGCTCCGATGAGCCCCACTAGACGTGGTTGATAGTTTTCCGCTATTTTAGGGGTAAAGTCCGTGTTCCGCTTTTTATAATTTCGGGGCCAAATCCTCAATTTACATGCACCCACTCCCCCACCCTACCTCTCTCAGCAGGCTCCGTTAAGCTAGGGCCCGATATTCGCCCTTTGGGATAGGGTTGATAGGGGTTTTCCTCTATTGTAGGGATAAAATTCGTGTTCCGCTTTTTATATTTTCGGGACAAATCCTCAATTTACATACACCCACTTCAGGCAGAACCCGACAAGCACGGGGACCGATATTAGCCCTTTGGGATAGGGTTGATAGGGGTTTTCCTCTATTGTAGGGGTAAAGTCCGTGTTCCGCTTTTTATATTTTCGAGACAAATCCTCATTTTACATACACCCACCCATGACTTGCTAATCCTCCCGTAGGGACCCTATGTCCCCGACTCAAATGAATGGATGGCATACATGTCAGTACATGCATTCCTAATCACGTGACCGCCGCATGATGGAAAAAACCCCGGATACAAGTCAGTACATGCATTCCATATGGTCCTGGAGGAGCGCTTCACTTTGACCCCTCACTCGACCCAATGGGTCCATGCAGCGTATTTGAAGTCTGGGGACTAGTTTCTGTCCGCGGAGGCAGACCGCATCACCGCCAGACCACATCACTGTGGAGGAATACATGCCCCATGCATTTGACCATCACGGGACCTCCACATGACCTCCACATGAGACGGCGCACTCTTTTGGCGGTTTTTGCCGGTACTATAATGCACTTGACCTCGACGCCAGATTCTTACGCCAGGTCAACTTGCGCTGAAATACGCGCTGTATACTACTCACACCATCATCATGTGGCCTTGATGTATGGTATCATAACTCACGCGTATATGGAATAGCATCACATGATAAAATCTCGGGCCAAAATCCTCTTACAATCCGTCAAGAGCAACTTGATACCCAGTGAGCCAATATATCACCAAAGCCTTCATCACAGTCCATGTTTTCAGGATCTAATATGTATATGTATAAATTGACAGATAATGAAAGATGATAGGTTGATTCAGATGAGTGTGTTTTCGTTTCCAAGAAATCTTCTCCAAAGCAGTTGCATGATTGTCAAATCCACTAACTTAGAATGAACCAGTGACTGGATATTCCTAGAAGGTTATGACGACCATCCAGGAAGTCACGCTGACTTTACGTTCAGGTGATCCAGCAGAAAAGCCGTTAAAGAGGCTCTAACTCTGGGGTCATTGTGACCAGTACCTTAAGGTGGCCCGGCAGCTGTACATCATAACAAATAATATATCGAAAATCAACCTTCTCATAATTAGTCATTTGACAGAATTGACAAGAATGATAATCAGGGTTGGGTTTTTGCTCGTTTCCCTCCTGAGCTCGTCACTGTCGATTGGCATCATGTTGATTTGGTCGATGTGAAACAGTTATGCAGCGTCGTACGATTGTTGGTCATTACTGTCGCGAAAGACAGTCGGTGTTGGCATTTTTTTGTGCTGCTACACAGAATGTCGTATCTGTAGGCACTAAGAATCAAACTAGGATGAAAGATAGTCAGCAATGGTTGATGGTCGGTCACAATGGTGAATGTACGACCATCTAAGTCTCCAGATAACTCCGAGCCAGTTTTTCTCGATTTGATTATAGTTCTTCCCCGCTTTGAATAGAGCTCTTGAGGCAAATGCGATTGGACGTTCTTCGCCATCAACCGCTCCAATTCCGTCAGTGAAGCGTCAGTTACTAGGCGCAATGGGCGGTTAACGTCGTAGTGAGTGCAAGATCTGATGCCGATTTTCAGCGTCTGTGTGTCCAGTTACGATAATATCGCCCATGTAGCACTGAACGTAAGGGACTCCTTGAAGTAACTGATCCATGAGTAGTATACAGAACACGGTAACCCTCAGGTTGACCGTTGCCCTCGGAAATTTGCATATCACGTGACAGAGGTCAAAGGTCAATGAGTGCACTTGAGTTGACCTGTATCCTTTCATCTCCTCTTTGACCTTGGATCATATTTACACATGTTAGGGCTGGTTTTTTTCCATCACGGGGAGTGCGCATGTGTATGACGTCACTTCCGATCTGCGTGAATCGGGCGTGACCTATGCATGTACTGACTTGTATTTGGGGAATCACGGCGAGATCACGTGATAGTTCAAGGTCATATTGAATGATAGGAATGCATATACTGACCTGTTCATCCGGGGTTTACACCCGGGGACTTATATCCGGGTCCTTTAGCTGTGTGTTCCATACGGGTTCACACGGGTTCACACGGGAACAGCCGCGTAGTTTAGAATTGCCCTATATCCGGGTCCTCTAGCAATACCATTTATGGGATGCCTGTACTGACTTGTATTTGGGGTTTTTCCATCACGGGGAGATCAGGTGATAGTTCAAGGTCATATTGAATGATAGGAATGCGTGTACTGACCTGTTCATCCGGGGTTTATATCCGGGGACTTATATCCGGGTCCTTTAGCTGTGTGTTCCATACGGATACATCCGGGTTTACACGGGAACAGCCGGGTAGTTACGGAGGTGACCGAACCATTGACCTTTGACCTCCAGTCTAGAGTGCGTATATTCACTACCATTGACATTTGACCTTAAAAATTTGCATATCGTGACCTTTGACAGCCAATCAGAAGCGAGTATTTTGAACTCGTATGACTGTATGTATGTACTGACTTGGTTCTGGGGTTTTTCCATCAGGGTTGTGCGCAGGTGTATGACGTCACTTCCAGCCTGCGTGAATCGGGCGTGACCTGGGACTATGGGATGCATGTGCTGACTTGGTTCTGGGTATTTGGCATTACGGGGAGGTCACGTGATCAGTTCAACGTCATATCCAGTATAGATTGTGTATATTCACTACCATTGACCTTTGACCTCAAAAATTTGCATATCGTGACCTTTAACAGCCAATCAGAAGCGAGTATTTTGAAATTGTCTGACTGTATGCATGTACCGACTTGGTTCTGGGGGTTTTCCATCACGGTTGTGCGCAGGTGTATGACGTCACTTCCGCGTGAACCGGGCGTGACCTGGCTATGGGATGCATGTACTCACCTATTTCTGGGGTTTTTCCATGACGGAAAGGTCACGTGATAGTTCAAGGTCATTTGAATGATAGGAATGCATGTACTGACCTGTTCATTCATCCGGGGACTTGTTTACATCCGGGTCATTCATTGTGGTGGGTTCTGCGCAAGTGTATGACGCCACTTCCGGTTTCACTAAAACTACCTCCGAACTCAGAAGAGTTCCAATTTTCCCTTAGACGTAGGGTTCGGATTTTCCGGAAGTGCGCGGAATCATCGGAAGTGCGCGGATGAATTTCGGGTCAAAAGGTCACACCCAGGTGAAAAGGTCAAAGGTCCCCCTTCCGGCAAGGCTCGGCCCTCCTCGGGACAATAGATAGCCTTTATCCGCCCTTCCGAAGCATCCATGTATAGAGGAGGGTCTCCGACAATATTACCATCTATGTATCCATGTTAAATGACCAGTGGGGAACCCCCAGTTTTTCCCAGAACCGTATTGGCACGAAAAAATACATGAAACCATGGAACTTATAGTAATAAACTCAATCTATAGGTGTCTCCACTCGCCGTCTTCCTGGTCTTTACCCTTAACCGCTGACATGAGCTTTAACTTTTAACGTTGAAAATCCGCATGTTAACACACCCATTGCGGTTCCTCCAGCGAGGATGTACTGTGATGGAGGGGATAATAAAAGGATTGACCTGTAATCTTTGTTGTTGCTCTCTTTTTGGACTAACCAATCAGAATAGTACGTATCACGGACTACACCCGTAGAGCTACGTATAGGTGCGCATGTGTGACATGGTGTATAAAACACGTCTCTCGGGATCCCACACCCCCATTCCTACGGTTGCAGAGCCATGACGGAGACCCATCCCTATGCGACTCGCATTTTACAGCATGCGACCGTGGTTAATTCACTCACGGATTACCGAGCAGTGGTTCGGTCCATATTTGCAGATGGTGACGACAACGAGGGGCGACGCCAGATCCTGAAAGAGTTCACAGAAGCGGTCCTCGACAGAGTGCACTCGATGGAGAGGTGTGCTATCACTCACCACTACTGGACTATGACAGCCATCCTTGATGCCCGGACTATGGACCACGAACGCTCACGCCGGAACCAGCTACGGCTCGTTGGTCTAGTAATGGTCTTTGCCCTATTGACCCTGACGCTGGCTAGACTGTCAGCTTAGTGACATGACCACCCGATCCTTTGATCTCACGGGGTTCTCCCTATAAATACGAGAGACAGTCAAATCTTGCACCATTCACGTACTGATCATGACGGAGCCAGTACGGGCGTTTCTCAGCTTGACCCCTGAGGTTTTCCTGCACGTCTTTGCGGATAAGGTCGATGTCATGGAGGAGGTGGGAGACATCTGTGATGCAGACCCTACACAACCGTGCCCGGCTCATATTCGTCTATCCCGGGAGGGCTGGGCCAAATTCAAACGGGTGTTGTCTGGGGAACTGGACGGCGATCTCATCCCCTTGTGTCACGATGTGTACATCCGACGCGGCCCCTTCTTTGCTCAATTGGCTCGGCTAGATGGGGGTACAGTGCATTTTACCCGTCACCCTGTTCTATGGTCTGCGTTAGAAGATGCCGTGGCAGATGTGGATCAAGCGCTTACGTGAGGAAGAGCAGTCATCAGACGAGTTGGACTGGTTATTTACCATGGACAATATACTGGTAGAAGACCGTAGAAGAAGAAAATCAGAAAGAAACTCCGGCCCAAGATATACCGTTATAAATAAACGATAGAGCCCGGGTCCATCATCATTTGTCATCATGAAGAGCTGGGAGAAGGTGTTGGATAACTTATACTACAGTCCCGACAGTCCGGCAGCCTATCGGTGCACTCCAGGGATTCCTCCATTCGGCATGGAATAGACTATTGGTCCGTTTTTCGGCCACCAGTTGTCGTAAAACCTTCAACCCAAATCACTTATATGTATATATTTTCTGAAAGAGCACGATGAAACTATTATTTTAAAATATAACACTGCTATGTTATAGAAAAATTAAACTCGAACATTCTCCTCCATGCTTGCTTCATTTTTCCTAGAAAACCCCTTAAAAATGTCGAAAAATGATCAAATTCGGCTCAATTTCCAGAAAAATCTGTAAGAGCGATTTCAATTAAACTTCTTACTCACGTTCCCTGGTCCGGTCTCAACTTAAAAAGGCAAACAAAAGTGGGTGTCAACCTGCCCGTTTTTTGTCAGATTTTCTTCCCGTAAATGAGTCCCGATTTTTAGGCACACCCAAGGGGCATAACTGAGGCAGGACAAAATTTACTCCATGATCCCGATCAGCGTGTAGACGAAGCCAGCACTCGATTTGTACGTACTCGTTTGCAGCGTTGATAATGCTGAATAGGATGGTATCATAGATATAAGCTATTAAGAAGACACGAAGAATTATGATGTAGCAGAACAAGGGCAGTCTATCGTATTATGAAATTAGACCGGGGCCATTACTACGAAACTGTGGAGGGCCACCTATAGTGCATTGTCGGCTCTCTATCGAGCGGCCAAACCCCACTATCTGGTGGTCTTCAAAAACCCGAGAGATACCACTCAACTGCTGCACCTGGCGAGACAGATGTATCCCGGCCCCACACCGTTTGCGTTGGAAGCCTTTAAAGATGCGACAACCGCTCAGCACGGGTATATGCTCTTCGACCTCAAGCAAGCCACCCCCGATCACCTTCGACTACGGACCGGAATCTTTCCCGGAGAGACCCACCACGTTTACATGCAAAAATAATGTAAACACACCCACAGTGGCTCCCTCAGCTGGGTGTGTGTGTTTGATGATGGGGATAATAAAAAGAATTAATACCACATCATGGTTGACTTTGTCTCTGTTCGATATTCAGGAGGTAGCCCGCAAAAGGATAAAACGAGCAGAGTTGTGAGTTCTAGCATAAGTTGTACATGGTGTCTGCGCGAGTACGGAAGCACGCCCCGAGGCTCCGTGTATTGAAGACGGCCCCACCCGAGTTGGTCCGAACCATTGTACGCGGTGCGGACCCTGGCCTTGTACGCTGTCTGTGCGAGATCGGGTACAACCTGTTAAAAGGCAACGTACCACAGACACCGGCTCAGAAGACCAAGTTGGCCAAGCATAAGACAGGTCTACGAACCCTAGTCCAGAAGCGAGTCTCTCAAACATAAAAGAAAAAGGTGTTACAGAAAGGCGGCTTTCTCGGGGCCATCTTAGCACCGTTGGCCGCTTCCGTGTTGGGTCCAGTATGGGGTGGACTCTTCGGCCGACAATGAACCACACGAAAAAAATGGTCCTCGTCGAACCACGGTTCCTTCAAAACCTTCAATCGCCCTATCCTGTTCCACCTACGGTGAAGACCATAAACACCCTCGATGAAGAGATGCAACAGATCTTACAAAGACCGGATTTAAGCGACAGTGAGAAAGTACAACGGTACAATGAGACGCTTCAACGGTACATGACGTTCATGGACTAATACAAAACCCTCTCAACCCCACCACCACGCGACACACCGCCGACCTCAGCACCGCCCCAGCAGCCGCCATTACCAGGGGTACCACCCACAGCCCCACAGTGGGTGGAAGACGAAGTCCTGAAGAGTGTACCTGCATCGTTCAAGAAACAAGCTGGCCTCGCATTACAACGGATGAAACAGAATCCTAACATGACTTGGAATGATAAAGGCGAACTACTGGTACAGAATCAGGCGGTCCCCGGTACCCACATGACGGATTTAGTGAATGACCTGATGCGTCAACGCAGATCGCACACGGATCCACGAGGATGGGAGGTCTTCGCTCAAGGCTTGAAAGATATGGATGTACCACAGGAATTGGTGGGGAACCCCCAGCGCTGGGCCTTTATGCAGCGTGACTCACCGAGTCGTGCACCACGACAGACTCCACAACCTTGGAAAGCCGAGTGGGAACCGGAGTCACCCCCCAAAACACCACCACGACGGGCACCTACCTTTTCACCCCTTTTACCACGCCACCCCCTGAAACTACAGCCATCAAGATCTAAGTCACTGCGACGATCACGACGATTAGCGCCCGAGGCCTGGGACCTCTATTAAAGCCGGGAGCGGAAGCAGGACAGCTCAGTCGCCATGTTTTACCTCACCCTACCCAGTAACAGTTCGCTGGATGTGTTTCCTGACAACAACTTGGCCAAGTATGTGACCCAGTTACCGCAACCGTTGCATTTACCTGGACGATGGGAATGTGGACTCGTGGATATTCAATACCATTACTCGTGGTACAACGTGCGAGCCAATGCAGTGTGGTACGAGGTGACCTACGAAGGAAAAGACACCCGACTCACCCTCCCCGAAGGCCATTACGATAACCCCAAGGAGTTCATACAGGGGCTGACAAGGCTGTTGCATTATAAGGCTCTACTGGAGGTCACGAATACTTCAACATCCGTCAAATCCTTTCCCTTCAAGAATCACGTAGACTTCGATTACAACGCACACAACGACAAGGCACAGATCCTTCTCACCGCCAACATGAGTGTCCTATCCCACAGCAAAGGCTGGGTCTCGCTCACCCGACCTACACGGGTTCATCCGAGGACCATGGCCACATCCCGATGGATATGAAGTCGGGTATGTACGGACTCTACGTCTACTCGGACGTGGTAGACAACCACATCGTGGGCGATATCAACACACCTCTGTTACGGGTGGTCCCCATTAAAAAGACGTATGGAGATCAAATCACGCACAGAATCACCCACATGCTCTACCTGCCCGTATGACAAACCGACATCAACACTATCACGGTGGATATAAGAGATGACACGGGACGACCGGTGGCATTCGAACGAGGAAAAATGGTGCTGACACTTCATTTTCGACAAGCACGTGCTCCCCACTTACCAGTACCTTACGAGTGCGATGCACGCAGCTATATGGACTATTATGCCCAACAGGCCGGGGGTGGCTTTCCGGTGGGGTGACGCGTGGGGTGAAAGCGATCGGCAAACAAGCGGTACGCAGTGGACTGCAAGTCGCCGGTGATGTCTTGGGTGGCACGGCACCCAAAGAAGCTTTGAAACGTCGGGCCAAAGAAGCGGGAGGCATCTTGGTGGCCAAAGTACAACGCACCGTAGGGAATAAAAGAGCTGCCCCACCGAGACCACGCACCAGTCGACGACCGACCCAGCGACGACGCACATCGAAGACCCAGGATATCTTTTCTTAAACCACGCAGAGTCCTGTCCCTCCACCAACAGTGAATTTTATTTGTGGACCGTCCCGCCTACACAGACCAGTGCCGAACAAGTATTATGGGTGGAGCATCTCCCGCTCTCCAGCATCAACGCGAAACAGGGCCCATCGAGTTCAGCATCAGAAATGCGGATACGGCCTATGTGGATTTAGCACATACGTACTTGTATGTGAAAGCCAAGGTTGTCAATGGAGATGGCTCCAGAATCATCCAAGCTGCAACGGTGGGCCCGACGAATCTCTGGCTGCACTCTATGTTTCAACAGGTGGATATATTTCTCAGCGACAAACTCATCAGTGACTCCACCAACACCTACCCCTATCGGGCCTACATTGAGACGCTGTTGTCGTATGGACGAGAGGCAAAGAAATCGCAGCTGACAGCCGCTTTATTCTATCAGGACACATCCCAGCACATGAGCACGGTGGACAATGCGGGATATAACAAACGGAAGGCTTTCACCGCGAAAGGTGCCTCTGTGGATCTCATGGGTCGACTACACGCAGACATTTTCATGCAAGACCGGTACCTCTTGAACAAGATCTCCATCAAAATCCGACTGATACGGGCGCCTCCGACCTTCGCCTTGATGGCCACTGACGTAGACGGCCATGCAGCCGACTATAAGATTGTCATCCAAGACGCAGTCCTGTATGTCCGAAAAGTAAAACCGAATCAAGCCGTTCAATTGGGACACCTGAAAGCCTTGGAAACAAAACCAGCCCAGTACCCTATCCGACGTGTGCAAACCAAAGTGTTCTCTGTGCCTGCTGGAAATATGAGCGCCAACAAAGAAAACCTGTTCCTGGGGGAACTACCCAAGCGATTGATCCTGGCCTGTGTGGAAAATGCCAGTTTCAGCGGAGCCTACCCAGAGAATCCGTTTAACATTAAACATTTCGGCATCAATTTTGTGGCCCTGCATGTGGACGGACAACAGGTTCCAGCCACGGCTTTAACACCGCAATTTGGGCTCGGGAATTTCATTCGAGCCTATCAGAGCCTGTTTACAGCCACCGATCAAATCAACCAGGACGAAGGGAATATGATTAGTCGGGAGGACTACGCGAACGGATACACGTTGTTCTGTTTCGATCTGACCCCCACCTTAGAGAACGACCATCAGCTGGCCCTGGCCAAGCAAGGCAATTTACGGTTGGAAATCCACTTTGCACGAGCCCTCGGGACCACCGTCAATGTGATCTGCTTCGCCGAGTTTGACAACATCATTCAAGTGGATAAGGCGCGCAACGTCCTGTGTGAATTTTCCATCTAATATGGATACAGACCAGATAACCACCGTGCTGGAGAATGACCCAGGGACACGTATGGTCTTTCAAGGGGTGTTCGTCCGAGATGTGTTCCCATTAGACCGTATGTATCCTGCTGCATACGTTCTCAACACGGACCCGATGGATCGGCCCGGTGAACACTGGGTGGCCGTGTATTTGACAGAAGCGCAGGGCCAATACTTTGACCCGTACGGCCTGCCACCCCTCCATCCCGATTTAACAGACTTCATGGATCAAGGCACAGAGACGTGGTGTTGGAACAGTCAAACGTTGCAAAGCCTGACCAGTAGCGTGTGCGGACAATATTGCTTGTTTTACCTGTACCATCGATGCCGTGGAAGAACCTTATCTACCATCGTACAGATGTTTGACGAGTACCCCAAGGCCGAGGACCGCGATGTACTCGTATATGACTGGGCCGTCCATCATTTCAATGTACAAGCCCCGTTCTGGGCTTAAGTTCTTTCAATGTACACAAGCCCCCTGTTCTGGGCTTAAGTTCTTTCAATGTACAAGCCCCCTTGTTCTGGGCTTAAGTTTTTTCACGTAAAGCCCCCCTGTTCTGGGCTTCAGTTTTCACGTGGTTGTTCTCACGTTGTTGTTGTTCACTGAATAAAAATTTGAGATCTCACCAAAAAAGCCTGTCTTGTGTATTTTCTATATGAACATAATGCATGAAGGCTATAACAGACATGTGGGCATTCGGTCAATGAATGGACTGAGAAAAGTAGCCAATCAGTGGCCTAGGATGGGGCCAAATGTAACCCATCAATGTCCAGAAAACAATGCAAGAGCACTGCAGTAAAATAGAGAACCAATGGAATCAGCCCACATACCAAGTACATGTTTTGGTCTAGGTTACGAGCGGGCATTCCAACATTTGGGGAGGAGTTACAAGTTACAAGAGCCACAGGTGGAGTGAAGTGAGAAACAAAATGAGATTTCACCAAAAAAACCTTGTCTTGTGTGTGTTTTCTATATGAGCATAATGCATGAAGGCTATAACAAACATGTGGGGATTCGGTGAAACTGGCTTTGAACACCGTTGAGAAAGTAGCCAATCAGTGGCCTAGGATAATCCGAAATTCATCCGCGTACTTCCGGTGATGCCGCGCACTTCCGGATAACCCGCGCGCGCGCTGCGGCCGCAGCGGGGCGGGCCGGGCTGGGCCGGGCCGGGGAAAACCCGGATGGAAAATCCGAACCCCACGTCTAAGGGAAAATTGGAACTCTTCTGGGTTCGGAGGTAGTTTTAGTGAAACCGGAAGTGACGTCACACACTTGCGCAGAACCCACCACAATGAATGACCCGGATGTAAACAAGTCCCCGGATGAATGAACAGGTCAGTACATGCATTCCTATCATTCAAATGACCTTGAACTATCACGTGACCTCTCCGTGATGGAAAAACCCCAGAAATAGGTGAGTGCATGCATCCCATAGCCCGATTCACGCGGAAGTCACGTCATACACCTGCGCACAACCGTGATGGAAAACCCGCAGAACCAAGTAAGTACATGCATACAGTCAGACGAGGTCAAAATACTCGCTTCTGATTGGCTGTTAAAGGTCACGATATGCAAATGTTTTAGGTCGAAGGTCAATGGTAGTGAATATACACACTCTATACTGGATCTGACCTTGAACTGATCACGTGACCTCCCCGTGATGGCAAATACCCAGAACCAAGTCAGTACATGCATCCCATAGTCCCAGGTCACGCCCGATTCACGCAGAACCGGAAGTGACGTCATACACCTGCGCACTACCGTGATGGAACAACCCCAGAACCAAGTCAGTACATAAATACAGTCATACGAGGTCAAAATACTCGTTTCTGATTGGCTGTCAAAGGTCACGATATGCAAATTTTTGAGGTGAAAGGTCAATAGTAGTGAATATACGCACTCTATACTGGAGGTCAAAGGTCAATGGTTCGGTCACCTCCGTAACTACCCGGCTGTTCCCGTGTAAACCCGGATGTACCCGTATGGAACACACAGCTAAAGGACCCGGATATAAGTCCCCGGATGTAAACCCCGGATGAACAGGTCAGTACACGCATTCCTATCATTCAATATGACCTTGAACTATCACCTGATCTCCCCGTGATGGGAAAACCCCAAATACAAGTCAGTACAGGCATCCCATAAATCATAAATGGTATTGCTAGAGGACCCGGATATAGGGCAATTCTAAACTACCCGGCTGTTCCCGTGTGAACCCGTGTGAACCCGTATGGAACACACAGCTAAAACACCCGGATATAAGTCCCCGGATGTAAACCACGGATGAACAGGTCAGTACATGCATTCCTATCATTCAATATGACCTTGAACTATCACGTGATCTCGCCGTGATTCCCCAAATACAAATCAGTACATGCATAGGTCACGCCCGATTCACGCAGGCCGGAAGTGACGTCATACACATGCGCACTCCCCGTGATGGAAAAAACCCAGCCCTAACATGTGTAAACATGATCTAAGGTCAAAGACGAGATAAAAGGATACAGGTCAACTCAAGTGCACTCATTGACCTTTGACCTCTGTCACGTGATATGCAAATTTCCGAGATCAAAGGTCAACCTGAAGGTTACCGTGTTCTATATACTACTTCCATGGTCTCGAACGAGACGATTGTTCTGAAAAAATCCCTTCTGCGTATTTATGGTGAGCATTTCTTTACAGTCATCGGACAATTTCATTTGGAGATAGGCTTCCGACAATTCCTTTTTCCAAAACTTCTAGCCGGGAGACAAGTTTGCGGAAATGTCCTCGATTTTTTGAGAGTGGGTGTTGCTCCATTTCCAGTACCGGGTTGATGGTAAACCTTGAAGTCGTCGCACTTACGGATTTTTCCGTTCTTCTTCATCACAATCGCGGCAACCCAATTGCTACGTTCGACAGGCCTCATAAATCTTTCGGACCGTAGGCGGTCCAGTTCTTGTTCAATCGACTTCGAAGTTCTGAGAGTGAAAGATAGTCCCTACACCCCTCAAGCAAAACGCACTTTCCTTCCCCGATTTGGGTCCTGGGGTTTTTGCGTCTCGATATATTTTTTTAAAATCTAGATGTAAAATGTTGATTTTTGTAGCATTTTGACAAAATATTTTCGATTTGTAAAAACTTTTAGACTTATAAGGTAGTTATATCTGGAACTCAATCCCGTCTCTCATGTATTCGACCGCATGGGCCTACCGATTTTTCATACCTAGATGTAAAACGGTATAGGTTCAGCCTTGTTTTTATTTTTAAGAACTTCATAAGACATATGCAGACATCCACGAATTTTCAGATGCCAAACGCTGCTTCTGCACGGTGGATTCTGATAGAAGGGAGTTCATTTTTTCTGCTGAAATTACTGGGGTATAGTCCCTTGTCCGCATACATCTGCTGATGTGAACGCGTTGAAATTATGCAAGCGTGAAGGGCGTTTATCTTCTGATACCGGTACACAATGGAAAGCGTTCGAGGGATTTCATATGAAATAAAATCGATGCCAAAAGAAGCCCCCCCCCCCCCCCACTTGCAACTGGCCTGAGTCACAGTGTGTAATCAATTAAGTTTTCTCCTTATAACAGTTATATGCTTCAGACCAAGGGCGTCATAGCGAAACCGTATGTTATTTTCTTATATTGAGCAGCACAGTACTGGGCTCTCCAATAAGAAAGCATAAGAAACGAATCCTCCCAAGACATCCTTGCGCCACCCATGACCATTTGTCTCTCAATCATTACCAGTGTCTCCTCGCCATCCCTAAAAGTCACAAACCACGAACACCAGCCTTACTTAATATGTTGTAAATCGGCTGCGCACATATCCAGAAAACGATATTTAGAGATTATTGTATACCCATTTCCATATCGGCCCTGGTATCAGCCCGAGACCCCCATATCAGCCAGAGGGCCGAAGGCCCGAGGGCTGATATGGGGGTCGAGGGCTGAAGCCAGGAACGATATGGAAATGGGTATATCATAATCTTTTTATCACATATTTATAGATGAATGGTAGCATAATTTGTAATTGACAAAACAAGTATATAGAGTTTAGTTTTCATCGAAAATTGGACCCTCGGTAAAATGCAGTCAACGTGGTAAAAAATTCTTAGTCCCATTTGATGATACACCAGAGCGAAAAGGTTCAAATTCAGGATGGATTATCGAATGAGAATACATACTTCAAAACATTTAAATCTGCTGCGCGTCATCTCAGTGATGTATCTGTTCCCGTTGATGCCATCTTGTGTGATAATTCCAACTGTGAAGATGAACATCATGGCGATATTTCCAATTACTATAATTGTATTGTGCATGCCCTATTTACCGCTGGTAATGAGTCTGAGGCTAAGGTTAAATCCAATCGTGAACATGTTGTACCGGGTTGGAATGACTGTTTGTCTGAATTATATTCTCTATCTAGAATTAGCTTTCTTCTGTGGAGAGAACACGGTAGTCCTCGGACTGGTGACATTGCCGATCATATGCGCCGTACTAAACGGCAATTTAAATATGCTATGAGGTCTTGTAAAAAAGAAGAGAACAATATTCGTGCTGATAAAATGGCTAAGGCGTTTTCTAATTATTCTTCCAATGATTTTTGGAAAGAGGTTAAAGCAACCAACTCAAAATATATGTCATTGCCTTGCCTTGTATTGATCAGGCTGAGGATGAAACTGATGTTGTTAACTTGTGGAAAGATAAATTTTGTTCTATTCTTAATGATGTTACCACTGATACTTGTAAATTCGAGGTTTTAGACACTCTCCGTAAGCATAGGAACACCACCTCTAGCGTTCCCATTGTTACCCCGGACATTGTCCGCGATCTCATTGGAGACATGAAGAGGTGCAAGTCCCCTGGTATTGATGGTCTGTGTGCTGAGCACTTAATGCATGCCCCGGAGTCGTTATGTATTCATCTGTCTTTTTGTTTGAACGCTATGCTATTCCATGGCTACGTGCCAAAAGAACTTACTTACGTCATTATAAACCCTATTGTCAAAAATAAGTCTAGTGATATAACTTCATCGGATAATTATCGTCCTATTGCTGTTGCCTCGGTTATATCTAAACTTTTGGAATTGTTTCTGTTACGTAATTTTGAGTCTCGTTTGTATAGTTCGGATTTCCAGTTCGGGTTTAAGTCCGGTTGCTCCACTGACTAGAGTATATACGTGTTAAAAGAAGTTGTAAACTTTTATCGTACGAATGGTAGTCCTGTTTTTATATGTTTTTTGGATGCCAGTAAGGCATTCGACAGAGTCAATCATTGGGTATTGTTCAAAAAACTTATTGACCGTCGCATCCCGTTGTGCTTTGTTAAATTATTGTGATGTGGTGTAATATACAACAGTTTGCCATTAAATGGGGGTCTACCATGTCATCCTTCTTTTCTGTTTCCAATGGTGTTAGGCAAGGAGGTATTCTATCTCCTTCCTTATTTGCTATATATCTGCATGCCCTTGACGTTACTTTAACTAAAGCTGGTGTTGGTTGCAATGTTGCTGGGCTCTTTATTAACCATTTATTGTATGCAGATGACATGTGTCTGTTGTGCCCTTCAGCTAAAGCTCTATAGGTATTTTATTGGATCATTGTTCGAGTTATGCTAGCTCACATGATATCATATTTAATACAAAAAAAAACTGTGTGTATGGTTCTTTCCCCAAAAGGATATAAAGATTTCCACCCGCCAAGTCTTCAGTTATGTGGGTGTTATCTGAAATACGTATCTTCTTATACATACTTGGGTCATATTATATGCAATGATTTATCTGATAATGACGATATACAGTACCAAAAGCGGAAACTTTGTGTTCGAGCGAACGTTTTGCTGCGGAAATTTCATTTTTGCACCACTGTAGTTAAAAAGGGTCTGTTTAAGGCATATTGTTCCACTATATATTGTTGTCAGTTGTGGAGTCAGTATTCCAAAACTGTTTTACGTGAAATGAATGCCATGTATAATAATACATTTAGATGGCTTATGAACCTTCGTAAAAGTTGCAGTGCCAGTGCCATGTTTGCCATCAACTCTGTACCGTCTTTCAATGAAGTCCTACGTAAAGCTGTTTTTTTCATTTAAATGTCGTATCATACAGAGTGACAATAATTTACTGTATACAATACGTGAATCTGACATGCAAGTTTATTCCGATTTGTACTCCAAATGGAACTCTCTATTGTACGTAAATGCCTGTAAATAATGAGTACTTGTATATATATTTATATATACAACTGACTTTACCCCCTTCCCCCACTTCTCTTCTTCATTAATTGTATTGTATGATATGGATGTTTTCTCGTCTGGAATAAAATCATATTATTATTATTATTATTATTATTAATACGTAGCCAGGTCCGGCTGAAAAGCGCAAAAGTGCGCTCGGTCAGACTGTGGAGAGAATGCGACGAGCTCCTCGAGGGGAAACCACTCCTGTGCGCGATATCAGCCCAAGGGCAAATAACCGATATCAGGCCCGCGCGTGAGGGCAGAAATCCATATCATGATATGGAACGGTGTCATTCCACAGTATCAACGGGGCTAAATGTCCAGTATCACAGGCAAATATGTGATAATCCCTAATATTCGCCGCCACAAAATGACCCACCACGCCAGGTAGCCTGGCTTTTCCACTCAGACATATAAAATATTCAGCATACTTTCGCCTTCATTTTTTCGAGTTGCGTCTTGCAGACATTAGGTAATTCCGCCCGACAGAATCATCGAATATGAGAGACGGGCAATCAAACTGGTCCAGAGTTTTCCCCTATTAACATTTTAAAGGTTGTTGAGATATGTTTTAGTGTTTAATATTATAGAAACATTTTGAAATATATCATAAACCATTTCTCGCTCAGTCAGATATAGTGACCAATCAAATTTCGCCAGAAGTCTAGTCCTGATTATCTTGGACGCAAAACAATCATTGGTGGTTTGAAACCTACACACACTCACATGGTTCGAATATAAAAACCGAACCTTTTCATTGTTTCGGACCATTCTTAACTAATACAAATCGAAACATTTAGAGAAATGCGGATTATTATCACGATAGCCGAAAGCGGCTTCATGGTACCGGGTTTGTGCAGTTTGTATAAGATAAATTTATTATCGTCAAAACATAAGACGTGGATACATTCCATCCTCGACAATAGTTAACTTAAAGCAAGTTTATCGCCCGATACGAAGCATGTGTTGCCTCCATCGACCCGATACAAAACGCGATGGGTTTAAATGGCGGCGTATGTTTCACAAGCTCAATATTAAATCAGGACGTGTGTAAGATCTTCTATATATCGATTAGATATGATCATTGTCACAATACCTTAATACAGAGATAAATTATAAGAGACAATCCGCCCCAGAGGCTTAACTCAGAGAGATTACCTCTTTCGGATTATATCATGACAAAAGATCTTCCACCAGCTAGCTAAATAATATATAGCCCTCAAGAGTATGAGGGCTATAGGTCGGCCCCAGTCACCTCCAGCGAGGGTTTTAGATAATTTTATTACGAATCACACACATCTGAAACTGCCGTACATCTAATCTCTATCCCCTCCTGCGCAATATTTTAAAATCTTGTGCACTATTGTGAAATAGTAACGAATATATCGCCGTCTGAATTTTCCAGTCGACTTCCACTTTAACGCGCCATGTTAACCATATACAGTGACGTCACCAACATGGCGGACAGAGAGTTGAAGTTTTCGACTGGAAAATTCAGACGGCGATATATGCGTCACTATTTCACAATAGTGCGCAAGATTTTAAAATGGTGCGCAGGAGGGGATAGAGATTAGATGTAGGGCAGGTTCAGAGGTGGGTGATTCGTAATAAAATTATCTAAAACCCTCGCTGGAGGTGACTGGGGCCGACCTATAGCCCTCATACTCTTGAGGGCTATATATTATTTAGCTACCGCCAGCTGGCTAAAACACGAACATAGTAATATAATACTAATATGCGTATGCACTTTTACATAATGTCAAACCTCAATAATTTCCTATGTACCAATAATTCTGACAGTTCCAAACTGGTATAAACTCTATCATGAGGTCTTATTTTGAAGCTCTCTTGGAGGAGCATCCGACTGGACTAATGTATCGTCCGTTTTCAATATTCTGCTTCAAAATAAGACCTCATACGACACCATCGGACCACTAGGAGCTCACCTAGACCCCAAAACGTCTACCCAGCGCTATTTACCCACTACGCATGCGCACAGTGACTTTTTCAAAAAATTTCACCGCTTAGCTTCGGGACCCCGCCCATCGTGTTCTACGTGGTGAGACGTGAAAAACAAGATACCACAACCTATATCGCAATGAACATGTGTGAATTGCCCAGTATGGACCTATCCACTGAGCCAGTAGTCCTATGGGGCTATCCAGACCTCCGTGAACTTTTCGGAAAGTTTCACCGCTTGGCTCCGAGACCCTTCCCATCGTGTTTTACGTGGTGAGACGAAGAAAACAAGACCCCACAACCCATAGTAAAATAAAATATAAAAAAATGACCACCCCATACAGGCATTCCCCGTATTCTGGATTAGGTGTTTTTATGTTTTCGGGACAAATCCTAAATTTACATACACCCACTCCCCCTCCTTGCCTCTGTGGGCAGACCCCGATAAGCCGGGGACCGATATAAGCCCCTCTAGACCTGGTTGATAAGGGGTTTGCCTATTTTAGGGGTAAAGTCCGTGTTCCGCTTTTTATATTTTCGAGACAAATCCTAATTTTACATACACCCACTCTCCCACCCTGCCTCTGTCGGCAGACCCCGATAAGCCGGGGATCGATATAAGCCCCACTAGACGTGGTTGATAGGAGTTTTGCCCTGTTGTAGGGGTAAAGTCCGTGTTCCGCTTTTTTATATTTTCGAGACAAATCCTCAATTTACAGACACCCATTATCCCACCTTGCCTCTGTCGGCAGGCCCCGATAAGCCGGAGACCGATATTAGCCCTTTTGGACATGGTTGATAGAGGTTTTCCCCTATTTTAGGGGTAAAGTCCGTGTTCCGCTTTTTATATTCTCGGGACAAATCCTCAATTTACATAAGCCCCCTACCTCTCTCGGCAGGCTACGACAAGCCGGGGACCGATATTAGCCCTTTTGGACATGGTTGATAGGAGTTTTCCCCTATTTTAGGGGTAAAGTCCGTGTTCCGCTTTTTATATTTTCGAGGCAAATCCTAATTTTACATACACCCACTCCCCCACCCTACCTCTCTCGGCAGGCTTCGAAAAGCCGGGGACCGATATTAGCCGTTTTGGACATGGTTGATAGGAGTTTTCCCCTATTTTAGCGGTAAAGTCCGTGTTCCGCTTTTTATATTTTCAGACAATCCTAATTTTACATACACCTATTCCCCCACCCTACCTCTCTCGGCAGGCCCCGAAAAGCCGGGGACCGATATTAGCCCTTTGGGACATGGTTGATAGGAGTTTTCCCCCTATTTTAGGGGTAAAGTCCGTGTTCCGCATTTTATATTTTCGGGACAAATCCTAATTTTACATGCATCCACCCAGGATTTGATCGCCCTGGAGGAGCGCCTCACTGTGACACATCACTCTACCCAGTCGGTCCACTAGGGGCCCCTCTCGCCACCAAAATGTCCACCCAGCGCTATTTACCCATGCCGGGACTACTTTCTCTTCGCGGAGGCTTCTTCCCGCGACCGCATCACCGCGGAGGAATACGAAACCGAAAGTGACGTCACACACTTGCGCAACGTCACCATGGCAACCAAGTGACCTGCGCAGACCCACCATGCGCACTTCCGGGTTTTTTCTGCGCATGCGCACTGAACCAAATGAGAGTCTATATCAGTACTATATACTACTATTGTCCTCTTCTGTTCCAACTGCCACTGAGGGAAGACATGAGCTGCAGTCTGCATCTTTATCTTTTGTAAACAGGTGAGAGAAGTTTATTTATTTTCAAGCCGGGTTAAACATTATTTGCAATTAACTTGTTATAGGTTTAGTACAACGATATGTTGAGATTTTGCTGTTTAACTAGGCAAATTCAGCAAAGTTATTTGTAACTTGCAGTGCTTTGTTTTTAACGAGGGTCACATATTTGAACATAGTCTAAATTCTAGAGATGAATCTTGCACTGTCCTGGTTTAAGTAACTTGGTTTACTATGCATCAGTGTTTGGGTTTATTCGATCTATGCTATATAATGTGTATTGTCCCATGGAGGCATTACCTGCCTAACTCTTTTGTTTTAGAGTATTTAATGACACGGCAGATCTCAATGCATTGTTTGTCATAGATCCTTTCTAGTTAATGTTTATACTATATTCAAACTAAAGATTTGATTTGTTTATAAGTCAGTATTTACAAACAGTAACATATTTGGATAATTTCAAGTAAGAGTATTTGAATACATGTACTTTATTTGCCTTTTTGGTCAATTTATCTAACATATGTGTTTGTTGACATGTTGGATATATGCTTCATCGCCACATCACTATTTCTTAGTGTATTTGAGAACATACGCCCTTTCTATTGATTTGCTTATATCTGGTTGTTGTGCTTATCAAAGTACCGAACTTTAAACCATCTCCTTTATCTGCAATATTCACATACAAAATTGATATGGATTGATTGATTAAAACATATTTCATCCATACCACATATCCTGTGTTTGTCTGAGTTCCTGAGTTGAGCAGTACATATCATACAGTACGCCATGTTAACACACCCGAGTCCACTTCCGAAAACATGCAAGACAGTTTCGTAGACAAATGCACGTCACGATACCAGCATGTCTTACAACATGTGAGACACCCATATATATTCGGCCGAACAAGTCCTTCAGTTTTGCACATCAGCGAACTACTTTTCATATGCTGTGTCCAGATAAACAGGGAAAATAATCTCCAGATAATTCTTTTCAATGCTAGGTCAACAGAGGTATTATGCAGACTTGAAAAGTAATCGAAATATTCGGCAAACATCTATTTTACTATATATGATGTCACTTCCGGCGATGTGCGCGAAGGCCCCGAATCCGGTCCAAAAATCTGACTGGTGGCTGGGGTACTATTAGACCCCCAGCGAGGTGGTTGCATCTATACCGGTACCTTTCACCAAAGGCATTGGTACAGCGCCCTCATCGCCATCGGGAAAGCTGTGTTCAGTGAATATAGCAGCCGGGAGATCTATCACCAGAGAACACAGACATGCCATGATATGGATGTCACATAAGAAGACAACTGATATCAGAGACACGGGAGAGAATGCACAAAATTCTTGTCGGAAGAATTTTCCAGTTAAAATAGTGTAGACGATGGCGAAAACGATTGAAGCCATTGATGCATAAATAACACTTGTAACTTTCGTTTGGCCAGGCAGGAAAAAACTGATACTGTGTGGGGGCTGTCTGTCAATCACATAGCTGAATCCCAGTAAAATCAGAGAGAAATTTGTTGCCACCGTCCCCGTAGACACAATAACTGCAGCGAAGATAGGCCAGGTTTCCGACCATTGTTCCAGGCACTGTGATCCTGTGCTCTCCCGATTCATCAACAGACCCGAACCCAGTCGACACGAGACGGACCAAATCAGCAGTCCGATAATGAACACGACTGCTCTCTTCCTCACGACTGTCGTCTGTTTCTCTTCCATTTTTTTAAAATGATCACACTTGATGTTACAGGTTCGGTATTATATGTCTTGGTTCGGTTTAGAAAGTTTTCTGAGATCTTTGACCCCGGTTCACAGATTCACTATCCCAATTCACCTCAACTTCTCGTCTGTTATTCTTGCAGGACGTTTTCGCCCAGATGTTGTAATATTATGTTAATCTTATCGATCTAGAATGTTCACCATGCACTACATGTACCATGGACTCTTCGATTGACAAACGTTCACCAACTAACCTCGTCTGTTTTCTCAACGCGAGTACCTGATGTTCTCAAAACGAAGACCGAAGCCGGAGACTGTAGTATAGAAAGGGCATTTTACTGCGTCTTGAGTGCATCATCCGGTTCCTTTGTGGTGTGACGTGGCGATGACTTCACAGAGGTCAAGTTCCGACAAAATGGCTCATCCGGTCACGTGACCGGAAGGGACCCCGGGGTTGTATTCCTCCGCGGTGAGGCGGTCAGGTCTGGCGGTGATACGGTCACTTCCGAGGAGGAACCTCTGCGGACAGAAAATAGTCCCATGTCAAAGAGACTTCATAAACGCGGCGGGTCGCCTGAATCACAGGGAATGGCCGGTTGATTGATAGGGGTGGTCGATTGATAATTTTATTTACGGTCGAACAAGATGTAAACATGAGGCGGTGGCTATCCGATTGTCCATTGGCAGGAGCAGGATATTTGTGACCCGTGAAAGGGTTGAATACACGATGGTCGATGCGAATAGCCACGACAAAAGTACACGAATACATCGAGAGTTAGAATTATACATGTAGTACGCAGTATTACCATGTACTGTTCAACTCCTCAATTCGGGTGATCGCTAATAGAACGATATTACACCTGAAAACATCGGAAACCGAACGCTTTTAACCCTGTAGTACGCAGTATTAACATGTACTGTTCAGCTCCTCAATTGGGGTGATCTATAAATAGAACTGCACTACAAACAAGATGAGCCATGTTTAACAATATCTGAGACAAACTGCAACGAATTGAGCCAAAATTGGCTCAATTCGTTGCAGTTTGTCTCAAATATTATTAAATATGGCTCATCGTGTTTGTAGTGTGACGTCATGATCTATAAATAGAACATGGTGTCTCCACGGGGAATCCCCGTGCCCCAATCTAGAGCGACGACCTCATCGGGGACCAGCAAATCTCAACATGTTGTCTTCCGTGGTATGAATGCATGTTATACATACACCAACGCGTTAGTATTATATAATATGGCATGGTACAATCGCTCGCAAAAGATAAAAAAAAACATCCGTCCGTTCTTGTCAGATCGGTAGATGAAAAATGGCGTCCAGGAGGCAAATTCACCGATACCTCGGATGATATGAAAATTAAAATCGTAGCGCCATCTCCTACACTCTGGACGCAAGGACGACAACTCTGACAGGGCAATAACTCACAAGGAATATTAGGTAGGAGTATTGGGGTGGGTTTTTTTTCTTGTGGATTTTACTATTGGGTGCGACATCTTGTTTTCTCTGTCTCACCCTGTACAAGACGATGGCTGGGGTCCCGTGGCCATTGGGGGAATTTTGTTGAAAGTTATGATGACGCATGCGTAGTAAATAAGCAGATCGGGGTTGGGCGTTTTGGGGTCAAGGTGTATTATCCGAGGTCCGAATGGGCCGTGGGAGGTGTCAATGTTTAATAAAGAAGTTGGGAAACCCTTCAATATGAGACCCTGCACACCCTATTTGGATGCGATTTAGCCCCCAAATCTCCCAAATATGCCCCTGTACACCCCCAAAATGCAACTTTTTCCATCGTGAAATTGATTAACAGAGCGACACAAATAGACATACATTCACGTAATTTCCACACAGCTGACAGTATCACTCCCCATTTGAGAGACCACATGAACTCGTCCACTGACATTGCCAACCGTGGATGAGTTTTTTTCAAGAAAGGGGAGAAGGGTTGTCAAAGTTTAAAATATGTTTTCAACTTTTCATTAAAATTTTTGTTGATAATCAATTTGGGTAGTGCAATAGAATAGAAATAATGTTTTCATAGGCGTGCCCAATGGTTATTTTACGCACGGTTAGTGTGGGAAAGTTTATAAATTTTAAGGCACGGGCTTCACTCATGCCCTTAAATATCAACTTTCCCACACTCACCGTGCGTAAATAACCATTGAGCACGCCTATGAAAACATTACTTTTTAATTCATACTGCCTGAAGTTTCCACCAGTGCAGTTAAGCAATCCCTGGATTCGAATTGCGGGTTTGTCAGTACAGCTGCGATGTTTGCAGGCGTCACAGAGTCCGTGTTTGTTGTCAGTTCTGGCACAACAGGTATATCCACCAAAGTATCGTTAACCATGGCAGGGGTAACTTTTGTTTCACAGATTTGATCCAGGTGACTGCGCCACATCGTTTGTCCAAATTGTGAAATTCACTGGTCTCGTTTGTCGTAACACAGTTCCTGGAACTCATTTTGGTCAGGAAGTATACTTTGTGGTCATCACGTTTTGACCTACGACGAAATGTCCAACAATGCTGTTGTTTAACATCAGTGTTGCTGATACTTGGCCCGTTCTCGATTTCGGGGTGTTGCGGTAGGCAAGCAAGAATTTTTCTAGCCGATGCCGTATACTGAGTTTAGAATTTGAGCCAGATAATGATGCAAGTAGAGACTTTTCGAAGCTCTGCACGTACCTTTCCTTAAGTCCGTTTGTAGCCGGATGGTTCGGCGCTGATGTGATGTGACGAATGCCGTTCTGCTTCTTAGCAAACTCATCTACGAAAACTTGCGGCCCGTTATCGCTCACAAATTGTTCGGGAATATCCCATCTAGCAAACCGAGACCCTAACACTTCAATCGTTTGAGCTGCTGTGGTTATCATTCGAATGACCGTTGGCCATTTATAATGGGTGTCGTATAATGGGTGTCGACGATTATCAGAATTTTTTTCCCAAGGAAAGGTCCCTTACTCAGAGTTGGGTTTTCCTCGTCACTGTTGACTCGCATCGTGTTGATTTGGTCGATGTGAAACAGTTCTGCAGCGTCGCACGATTATTGGCCATTACTGTCAGGAGCAGGCAATCGCGAAAGACAGCCGGTGTTGGCATTTTTGTGCTCCTATACAGAATGTCGTATCTGTAGGCACTAAGAATCTAATTAGGATGAAAGATAGTCCGCAATGGTTGATGGTCTATCACAATGGTGAATGTACGACCCTCTAAGCCTTCAGATAAATCTGATACATTCTTTCTCGACTTGATTATAGTTCAGCTTTGAATAGAGCTCTTGAGGCAAATGCGATTGGATGTTCTTCGCTATCAACCTCTCCAATTCCGTCAGTGAGGCGTCAGTTTCTAGGTGCAATGGGCGGTTAACGTCCTTCACGGCAGAGACCATTCTTGTCGATCAAGTGAACACAGTACTCAATTCTGTTTTTGAAGAATTCACACTTCTGTCGCTCAGCCTTAATACAGTACTCTTCGAGTCGAGCAGCAACGTTCTTGAGATTAGCAAGTTGTTCAACGTCTATGTGTCCACTTAAGATAATATCGTCCATGTAGCACTGAACGTAACTGACTCCCTGAAGTACCTGATTCATGGTTCTTTGCCAGATGGATGAAGCCTATGCCACACCACGAACGAGACGATTATACTGAAAAAGTCCGTTGTGCGTATTTCTGGTGACCATTTATTTACAGTCATCGGACAATTTCATTTGGAGATAGGCTTCCGACAATTTCATTTCCCAAAACTTCTAGCTCGCCGGGAGACAAGTTTGCGAAAATGTCCTCTCATGTATTCGACTGCATGGGCCTTCCAATTTTCCAAGACATCCAAGAATGTTAAGATGCCAGGTGTTTATTTTTCTGCTGAAATTACTGTGTATTATGGAACCGTGAAAGTGACACGCAATTTTTTTTAAAAATTATCTCGTGATCTCGACATCTTTTTTTGCTATCTCGTGATCTCGAGATAATTATCTGGTGATCTCGACATCTTTCTTTGTTATCTCGTGATCACGACATCTTTCTTTGTTATCTCGTGATCTCGAGATAATTATCTCGTGATCTCGACATCTTTGTTATATCAAGAAGTAGTATATAAAGAGCTGATTGACGCATATTGACCTGGCGTAAGAATCGCCACTAGAGGTCAAGTTCACTATAGTCCCGACAAAGGTCTGCGCCAGGTCGCGAGAAAATGCCTCCGTGCACAGAAAGTAGTCCCAAAGGTCACCTGACCTTTGGGGCATGTATTCCTCCGCGGTCGACGGTGATGCGGTCGCGGAAAAAAGGCTTCGCGGGCGAAAAGCAGTCCCAAATACGCATGAAGCCGAAACATTTGCATCTATACGGGAAAATGCCTGTATGGGGTATGGGGTGGTCATTTTTTTAATTATTTTACTATGGGTTGTGGGGTCTTGTTTTCTTCGTCTCGCCACGTAAAACACAAAATGGTGTCGGAGCTAAGCGGTAAAATTTTTCGAAAAGTTCACGGAGGTCTGGATAGGCCCATAGGCCTACTGGCTCAGTGGATAGATCCATACTGGCCAATTCACACATGTTCATTGCGATATGGGTTGTGGGATTTTGTTTTTCACGTCTCACCACGTAGAACACGATAGGCGGGGTCCCGAAGCTAAGCGGTGGAATTTTTCGAGAAGTTCACAGAGGTCTGGATAGGCCCATAGGCCTACTGGCTCAGTGGATAGGTCCATACTGGGCAATTCACACATGTTCATTGCGGTATGGGTTGTGGGATCTTGTTTTTGACGTCTCACCACGTAGAAAACGATGGGCGGGGTCCCGAAGCTAAGCGGTTAATTTTTTCGAAAAGTTCACGGAGGTCTGGATAGGCCCATAGGCCTACTGGCTCAGTCGATAGGTCCATACTGGGCAATTGACACATGCTCATTGCGATATGGGTTGTGGGATCTTGTTTTTCATGTCTCTCCACGTAAAACACGGTGGGCGGGGTCCCGAAGCTAAGCGATGAAGTTTTTTGAAAAAGTCACTGCGCGCATGCGTAGTGTGTAAATAGTGCTGGGTGGACGTTTTGGGGTGTAGGTGAGCCCCTAGTGGTCCGATGGTGTCGCATGAGGTCTTATTTTGAAGCACTCGTGGAGGAGCATCCGACTGGACTAATGTGTCGTCCGTTATCAATATTCTGCGCATGCGCAGTCTGGCTGTAGCATAGAAAGGAGGCATTTTGGGGGTGCGTGGGGGTGTGTTTGGGGTAGAGATGGACCACTATTTGTCCGAATGGGTCGTGTGAGGTGTCAAAGTGAAGCTTTTGTGGGGTAGAGTCAGAATGGCTTGTTTTTTATTGCAAGTCGCGTCAATCTGCGCATGCGCAGTTGGGTGTAGTAAGTAAAGTGGTCATTTTGGGGGAGCGTGGGGGTGTGTTTGGGGTAGACATGGACCACTATTGGTCCGAATGTGTCGTGGGAGGTGTCATTTTGTAGCGCTCGGGTTGTAGACCTCGATTTGATTGATGTCCACAGCATCTGTGACGTCATCGGTGACATCATCAGTACGAGTAGTAGCGAAAGTACATGTACATGTACTTTGTGCACGTCCATGTACATATACTCTGCGCATGTCCATGTATTCTTTGCATATCCTTGTACATGTTCTATGTGCCTGTACATGTAATCTGTCCATGTACATATACTCTGCCAATGTACATGTACTCTTGCGGGAACAACACAGTATCCTGATAATATATATATTACGGTGATGTAGCGTTAGTTAGCTTACCTGGCTAGTACTTCACACATTTATCGTTTGATTGATTCTTAATTGTAAGAAATTACATGTAGCCTGTCAGTATTTTATTCTTAATTTAGTCTTTCTCTTATTTTGATACCAATGATTACATTAACATCAAGAATGATATTGTTGTTGCCGTTCAATATCGGTCTGACGCTTATATGGAGCCGTATTCAAGGTAATCGACACAAACATTGGATAGAAATATTATAGAATACCTGTCCCGTATTAAACAATATCTGTCCTGTATTATACCATATTTGCCCTCTATGATACCATATCTGTGCTGTTTTATACAGTATCTGTCCTGTATTATACCAAATCTGTGCTGTATTATACCATATCTGTCCTGTAATGTACGATATATGCCCTGTATTATACAATATATGTTCTGGATTATACAATCGCATAGCGGTTGTCGTAAATAACAACAAGTTCAGCAAAGTTCATATAGTTTATTATCCCCAATGTTACATCATACCCTGGCTGGGGGAGCCGCCCTGAGTATGTTTAGTATGTTCACAGCAAAACACATTGAAATATCAAACACCATGTTTTATTAATTAACGCACCGTCACAGGCACAAGTGTTTACTGAGCTCAAGTCAACGATCAGCATGTAGACATATAGAGTATATACGGCATGTTATGCTATTCATCAGTGCATGAGTGACACATTCAGCCGAGAGGATGGTGGATCAGTTTAACCACGAAGAACGTAACAATCGTCACCTACTGTCCACTTGGTCTTAAGGCGTTGATGTTGCGCCCATTCCAAGGGATCCACGGTGTCCAGTTCCTCCAGCAGGGTCTCCAGTGACGCACGATTGGTAATGGTAAAAGCGCAGTTGATCCGTCATCTTATGGCGTAATATGTACCCGAAAGCGACATTTAATTTGAAGGCCGTAAGTTGGTCATTGAAGATGGCTTCCACGTAGCTGCGTAGACGGGCAAGTTCGGTCAGTCGGAAATTGGAAATATCTTGAATAGGGCGATGACGGTGGAAACAGTACAGGATCATGGGCCAATGGCGCCGATAGATGTCAGTCACTGGATGGTCTTCGTGTAACAGATCGCGATGAACATGTATGGGTTCGTCCGCGAAGTGTACTTTGCCCTCCACGTCGTACAAAATCTGGCCCAAGGTCTTGTCTTCGGAATTTGACTGTTGAATTAGGGCGACATCATCATCATCGGCCCTCGTGCGATGGGTGGAAGTTCCCGCTGTTTCGATACTGGTGCCTTCGGGCTCCTCTACCTGTAAACGTGGCTGCGGAACAGGGTGTCGTGTGCGTTGGTGTCGCAGCAACGGACTGGTGAGTTTGAAAAGCCGACCACATTCCTCGCATAGATGCTTGGGTGCCCCATGCACTGTCCGTTCGTGACACCGTAGACTGTCCTGGCGATTAAATAGTTTCCCACACCTCGTACAGCTATACCGGGCGGTTCCGTCTTGCTTGGTAGCCTCATGGTGGCGGAAGTCGTGCAGACGAGTGAATGATTTCGAGCACGTAGTACAAGTGAACATCTTCTTGGTGGTTGACAAAGTGTCTAATGAAACGACCAGGCCGCTTCCCTTTTATAGCACGCTAGATGGTGATCCGTTTTTAGCACAAGTACCACCAAATCGAGGACCGAGATGTACTGGTGTACGACTGAGCCGCATTGCGCGCGCGCGTGTGTGTGTATTTGTGGGAGCCATCTTCAATGACCAAACTACGGCCTTCAAATTAAATGTCGCTTTCGGGTACATCTTACGCCATAAGGTGACGGAAAAACTGCGCTATTTCCATTGCAGTGCCAACAACCAAGTGTACGACCACCCTTTCACCATTACATATCGTGCGTCACTAGAGACGATGCTGGAGGAACTGGACACCGTGGATCCCTGGGAATGAGCGCAACGTCAACACCCCAACACCAAGTGGACAGTGCAGAGGGTGCCCAATGTTACGTTCTTCGTGGTTAAAATGATCGACCACCCTCTCGGCTGAATGCGTCACCCATGCACTGATGAATAGCATAACATGCCGTATGTACTCTATATGTCTTGTACCTAATACCTTGTACCTAAAACACTTGTACCTAATGTGACGGTGCGTTAAATAATAAATAAAACTTGGTGTTTGATATTTCAATTTGTTTTGCTGTGAACATACTAAATATACTCAGGGCGGCTTCCCCAGCCTGGGTATGATGTAACATTGGGGATAATGAGCTATATGAACATTGCTGAACTTGTTGTTATTCACCACAACCGCTATCCGATTGTATAATACAGAACATATATTTTATAATACAGGACATATATGGTACAATACATGACAGATATGGTATAATACAGCACAGATTTGGTATAATAGAGGTCAGATACTGTATAATACAGCAGAGATTTGGTATAATACAGAACATATATTGTATAATACAGGACAAATATGGTACAATACAGGACAGATATGGTACAATACAGCACAGATTCGGTTTAATACAGAACATGTATTGTATAATACAGGACAAATATGGTACAGTAGGGACAGATTTGGTATAATACAGGAAAGATTGTAAAACACAGGACAGATATGGTATAATAAAGCACAGATATGGTATAATACAGCACAGATATGGCATAACAGAGGGCAAAAATTTGTATAATACAGAACATATATTGTATAATACACGATATATATGGTACAATACAGGACAGATATGGTATAATACAGCACAGATTTGGTATAATACGGGACAGATACTGTATAATACAGCACAGATTTGGTATAATACAGCACAGATTTGGTATAATACAGAACAGATATGGTATAATAGAGGGCAAATATGGTATAATACAGGGCAGATATTGCATAATACGGGCCAGGTATTCTATAATATTTCTATCCAATGTTTGTGTCGATTACCTTGAATACGGCTCCATATAAGCATCAGACCGATACTGAACGGTAACAACAACATCGTTCTTGGTGTTAATGTAATCATTGGTATCAAGATAAGAAAAAGACTAAAATAAGAATATAAATACGGACAAGCTACATGTAACGTCTTACAATTAAGAATCAATCAACAATTCACAACGATAAATGTGTGAAGTACTAGCCAGGTAAGCTGACTAACGCTACATCACCGTGATATATATATTATCAGGATACTGCGTTGTTCCCGCAAGAGTACATGTACATTGGCAGAGAAAATGTACATGGACAGATTACATGTACAGGCACATAGTACATGTACAGGGATATATAAAGAATACATGGACATGCGCAGAGTATATGTACATGGACATGCACAAAGTACATGTACATGTACTTTCACTACTACTCGTACTGATGACGTCACCGATGACGTCACAAATGCTGTGAACATCCCTCAAATCACGGTCTACACCCTGAGCGCTACAAAATAACACCTCCCACGACACATTCGGACCAATAGCGGTCCATCTCTACCCCAAACACACCCCCACGCACCCCCAAAATGCCTGCTTTCTATATTACGGCCTGACTGCGCATGCGCAGAATATTGAAAACGGACGATGCATTAGTCCAGTCGGATGCTTCTCCACGAGAGCTTCAAAATAAGACCTCACGCGACACCATCGGACCACTAGGGGCTCACCTAAACCCCAAAACGTCCACCCAGAACGACTTATCCACTACGCATGCGCGCAGTGACTTTTTCAAAACATTTCACCGCTTAGCTTCGGATCCCCGTCCACGGTGTTCTACGTGCAGAGACGCGAAAAACAAGATCCCACATATCGCAATGAGCATGTGTCAATTGCCCAGTATGGACCTATCCACTGAGCCAGTAGGCCTATGGGCCTATCCAGACCTTCGTGAACTTTTCGAAAAATTTCACCGCTTAGCTTCGGCACCCTGCCCATCGTGTCTACGTGGTGAGACGTGAAAAACAAGACCCCACAACCCATATCGCAATGAACATGTGTGAATTGCCCAGTATGGACCTATCCGCTGAATCAGTAGGCCTGTGGGCCTATCCAGACCTCCGTGAACTTTTCGAAATATTTCACCGGGAAGGCTCCGAGACCCTTCCCATTGTGTTTTATGTGGCGACACGAAGAAAACAAGACCCCACAACTCATAGTAAAATTTAAAAAAAATGACCACCCCCATACCCCATACAGGCATTTGCCGTATTTTCGCAAATGTTGGAATCATTCCCCTATTGTAGAGGTAAAGTCCGTGCTCCGCTTTTTATATTTTCGGGACAAATCCTAATTGTACATACACCCACCCGGGACTTCATAGGCAGGCCCTGATAAGGGCTGCTCCAGACAAAAAAAAATACATGGGTGAGGCGGGGGGGGGGGGGGGGGCGGAAGGCACGTGATATATTTTTCTGTGGGTGGTCCTTTTATTACGAATTGTATTTCTGTGGGTGGTTGTAGATTATAGTAAACTACTTCTGTTGGTAGTGGGTGTCGATGTCATAATTTATTTCTATGGGTGGTGGGATCTTACCGAATCGGCGCATGACTTTCGATGCAACGAAATCTTCGTTTCGTTTTCTGTCGTGTTGAACGGTGTATTGGATTTTATAGCACCATCTATTGGTGAGTGGTGACAAGGCGGCAAGAGTTGTCTCCCATACCAGTCCGCGACCATTCGGCCGTTTTCCGTAGTTTTCCGATAAAAACTTTAATTAGCGCCGGAAATGGGGTTCACCAGCTCGAACTGACGCCAGGTGGCTACGTGTACCAGGAGGTAAATGGCGCATGCCCATGTCGCTTTTCTGGACGTCACAAAGGCAACGTCATAATGTAACGACGTTATAATTGTTCGTTTTATGACGTCACGTCTTCGTTACCTGCTGGAGCACTAGCGCCGCCTAGTGTGGCTGGCGATCCCCGTTGCCGCGTTTGGCACCCACAATTTCAAACAAATTCAGCTTGACATTGATGCAACATCTTACACATCGATGAGGTGACCTTTTATTGCAAAGGTGTTAGAAGTTGACTTTGGCTTAAACTGGGAGCTGTTCCAGAAAAAAGTACATGGGGGAGATTTTGTACCACATGTGTACCACTGCAACAATCCGTATTGGAGCTAGTCCATCCGGTCAGTCGTTTGGTGTGAAAGATAACAAAACGCCTTGTCAGACATCTTTGGAGCTCTTTAATCATCCATGCATGTACATGCATACAGTAGTTTGGAACATTATGGAGCACACCTAATATTACCGAGAGATTTCTATGGGTGGTGGGTTGTACAAGAGTAATAACCTTTCTATGGGTGGTGGACTTCGAAGATTAAGAATTTCTATGGGTAGTGGCTCCTGGAGGCCTAACATTTCTATAGGTGGTGGGTATAATTCAAAAATGCCTTCCGCCCCCCCCCCCCATGTATTTTTTTTCCGGAACAGCCCTAAGCCGAAGACCGACATTAGACCTTTTGGACATGGTTGCTAGGGGCTTCCCCCTATTTTAGGGGTGAAGTCCGTGTTTCGCTTTTTATATTTTCGAGACAAATCCTCATTTTACATGCACCCACCCATGACTCGATCGCCCTGGAGGGGCGCTTCACTTTGACACCTCACTCGACCCAATCGGTCGAATAGGGCCCCCTCTCGCCCCCAAAATGTCCCGGAGATTGCTGAAGATTGCCGTTGAATTTCCCCCGGCTCACTACTTTCTGTCCGCGGAGGCCTTTTCCCGCGACCGCATCACCGCCGACCGCATGACCGCGGAGGAATACATGTCCCAAAGGTACTTTCTGTCCACGGAGGCATTTTCCCGCGACCTGGCGCAGACCTTTGCCGGGACTATAGTGAACTTGACCTCTAGTGGCGATTCTTACGCCAGGTCAATATGCGACAATCAGCTCTTTATATACTACTTCTTGATATAACAAAGATGTCGAGATCACGAGATAATTATCTCGAGATCACGAGATAACAAAGAAAGATGTCGTGATCACGAGATAACAAAGAAAGATGTCGAGATCATGAGATAATTATCTCGAGATCACGAGATAACAAAGAAAGATGTCGAGATCACGAGATAATTTGAAGAAAAAAATTTGCGTGTCACTTTTACGGCTCCATAGTGTATAGTCCCCTGCCGGTATAAATCTGCTGATATGGACGCGTTGAAATTATACAAGCGTGCAAGGTATTTATGTTCTGATACCGGTACACAATGCAAAGCGTCCGAGGGATTTCATATGAAATAAAATCGATGTCGAAAGCCCCCCCGCCCCGCCCCACCCTCCATTTGCGACTGACCTGAATCACAGTGTGTAATGAATTAGGTTTTCTCCTCATCACAGTTATATGCTACAGACCAAGGGCGTCATATCGAAACCGTATGTTATTTTCTTATATTGAACAGCACGGTACTGGGCTCTCCAATAAGTAAGCATAGGAAACGAATCCTCCTAAGACGTTCTTGTGCCACCCATGACCATTTATCTCTCAATCATTACCAGTGTCTCTTCGCCATCCCTAGAGGTCATGAACCACGAAAACAGCTTTACTTAATATGTAGTAAATCGGCTGCGCACATATCCAGAAAATTATAATATTCCTAATATTCGCCGCCACAAAATGGCCCGCCACGCCAGGTAGCCTGGTTTTTCCGCTCAGACATATCAAATAGTCAGCATACTTTAGCCACTATTTTTTTTTTCGAGTTGCGTCTTGCAGAAATTAAGTCATTCCGTCCGAAACAATCATCGAATATGGGAGACGGGCAGTCAAACTGGTCCAGAGTTTTCCCTATTCAAATTTTGAAGGTTGTTGGGATATGATTTAGTGTTTAATATTATAAAAACGTTTTGAAATATACCATAAACCATTTCTCGCCCAGTCAGATATAGTGACCAATCAAATTTCACCAGAATTCTAGTCCTGATTATCTTAGATGCAAAACAATAATTGGTGGTTTGAAACCTACACATGGTTCGAATAGAAAAAGCGAACCATTTCATTTTTTCGGACCATCCTTAAATAATACAAATCGAAACATTTAGAGAAATGCGGATTATGATCACAATTGCCGATGGCGGGTTCATGGTACCGGGTTTGTGCAGTTTGTATAAGATAAATTTATTATCGACAAAACAGACCACGTGGAAAAATCCTATCCTCGACAATAGTCAACTTAAATCAATTTTATCGCTTGATACGAAACATGTGTTGCCTCCATCGACCCGATTCAAAACGCGATGGGCTTAAATGGCAGCGTATGTTCCACAAGCTCAATATTAAATCAGGCCGTGTGTAAGATCTTCTATATATCGATTAGATATGATCATTGTCACAATACCTGAATACAGAGATATGTTACAAGGGACAATCCACCTCAGAGGCTTAACACAGAGAGTACATCTAACGGGTTATATCATGACAAAAGATCTTCCACCAGCTGTCTAAAACAGGGACAAAGTATTATAATACTAATATCCGTATGCACTTCTACATAATGTCATTCAAACCTCAATAATTTTATATGTACCAATAATTCTGACAGATACAAACTGGTATAAACTCTACCATGAACATGAATGAACATCAGCTATAGTGAATGTTTAAGAATGTGAAGAATTAAACGCATACATTATTGAATACTACGGTGGCCCGTAGGGGACATTCATGTTTTTTACCTTTTAGGTGTTTTTCTCTGACTTTTTCATGTTTTCCTTCGACTTTTCCGTGTTTTCTTTCGACTTTTTCGTGTTTTTCTTCGACTTTTCAGATTTCTTGTTCGAATTTTCTGTGTTTTCTTTCGAAAACATCGCGAAATGAAAAAAAATTTGAAATACTTTTCACCGCGGTGAAATACTTTCCACCGCGGTGGAAAACACTTTCCACCGCGGTGGGAAATATTTATTACCGCGGTGAAAAATACTTTCCACCGCGGTGAGAAATACTTTCCACCGCGGTGGGAAATACTTTCCACCGCGATGAGAAATACTTTCCACCGCGGTGGGAAATACTTTCCACCGCGGTGGGAAACACTTTTCACCGCGCTGAAAAGTAGTTTCCACCGCGGTGGGAATAATTTCCACCGCGGTTAGAAATACTTTGCACCGCGGTGGGAAATACATTCGTGTTTTCTGACTTTCCTGTGTTTTCGCGAAATTTCGCGATCCTCTTCCGAAGGAAAAAAGTAAGGAAAAAGATCCTACCGCGGTGTTAATGTTTCCACCGCGGTGTAAAAGTTTTAACCGCGGTGTAAAAGTTTTA